>JAVJIF010025394.1:0-34629 GCA_038442645.1 Agave tequilana | reverse complement strand
AAATATTAAAGGACAAATTCCTACAACAATCAAATTGGTCATAATGCTTCACTAATCTTTGATCGATGTGTCTGGTGAGACTAAAAGTGATGGACCTTATCCGGGCTTGACAAATCATGTGAATGTGAAACAATAAACTTAGTGACAATCTAAAATCTTCTGTCTCGTAATAAACGCAGACGTACATGCGTCTCAGCAGGACACTGAACTCTAATATCAATACGATGGTTGACCGTAAGTCCTTGTCTTTTGTCAGCCAACTTCTTCACACCCTTCTTATTGCAACAATATTTTCTACAAATAACTTTATGAGGAGGCCTACGTGACTTATCTAATCCTTTCTTCTCACGTCAAAACATCTGTTCTTGCATAAGCATTGGAGAAGTTGTATGCTTCATTATATGTTTCAAATTGTTGTCCTAAAAAAATAACTACGCTTTCAGATATTTCTCCATGTCAATTCATTTCCTACTAAAAAAAATGTTGAATATAAAATGAAATAACTAAAAATAACATGTCAGAAATATAATAAATAAAAACTGCGACTAAGGTCATAATTATAAAGGTAACGGTGACAATATTGACTAAGAGTCTTGACCGTAGTCGCATTTTTCGGGATGCCTATAAATATTACAATAAAGTGTTATTTACTTATAACTGCGACCTTTGTCCTAGCCCTTAATATATTAAAGGACTGTACAAAAGATCGCACATGTGATGTAATTATAGACTATGACTAAGGTCGCAGTTATAAGTAAACTGTGACATAATTTATTAAAAATAGCGACCGTAATCACATACTTTAAGATGTCTATAAATATAAAAAAAAATTGTTTTATTAAATACTGCGACCTTTGTCGTAGTTCTTAAAAATTTAATGACCATAAGACAAATTATGGACTTTAATAAATTAAAAGGACTGCGATAAAATCTGAGATCAAACTTAATTAAAGACTGCGACTCAGATCGCATTTATAAAAACTATGAAATTGTTAAAAACTGTGACTTTGGACACAATTGTTCTATAAAACGTATTACGGCTGAGTTTCATCTAGGTTACCCAAAAAAAATTTCAGATGAGAAATTGCAAAAAATAATAAAATAAATAAAGAAAAAATACAAACCTCTTGATTAACATCCAAAGATCTCAATTCTCCCAGATTTTCTATATTCTCTGAGGAAGTTGAACCCGATGATATATGACTCATATTAAGATCGGGAGAAAGAGATCGTGGCTATCAGCGACCTGAACTGGCAGGAGATCTGTTCTGATTGCGGTCGACATTAAAATAGAAAGGGAGATTAAAATCTAATGGAGATCCCGATGGAGAGCTGATGGAGATCTAGATCTGCAAAGTAAGAAAAATGTATCTGATCCTAATCCAGCTATTTTTAGAAAGACTTTTCTCTATGAAAACTCAAGTCTAGATCTGACAACTTGCAGAACTAGAAAAGGAAAATAATAATAATAAACTATACAGATCTACTTTCTGTTACTGCAAGGTCATTTAGTAATTTCAGCTGTTCCAATAGGCGGACCGTCCTTATTAGTGTGGCTAATAATGTGCCACATCACCGCAGGCTGAGAGGGACTCTCAGCTGTCGGCTGATATATATATATATATATATATATATATATATATATATATATATATATATATATATATATATATATATATATATATATAGTGAGTTGATCCCCTAAGAACGGTTCTCACAAATTCATGTGAGAACTTTCACGTGGCCGTCGGATCTGATAGAGATCTACTTTTATTTGATTGGATCTATCAGATCCGACGACCCACGTGAAAGTTCTCACAGAAATCAGTGAGAACCGTTCTTAAAGGATCAGCTCCCCATATATATATATAATATATATATATAATATATATATAGAGAGAGAGAGAGAGAGAGAGAGACTTGTGTAGTTCCGGAAGGATTCGAGCCTGAATCCTTCCCACTCAAATGCAACTATAACATCACAAGATCCATTCCGTGAAATTGATCTATATTATTTCAAGTATCTATAAACTAAAAATTAAGTATTTTAAATACTTTTTACCCATGCATCAAGTAGGGAAAAAACGGACGGCTTAAATAGTGAATTTATCAGTTTAATGGTGTAGAAAATTTGAAACCTAACAAAAAAAAATAGATTTGCAAGGGTTTTTAAATGTTTAGAATATAATGAAATGGCCAGATCATGAATTTGTATGTCTAAAGACATAGATCTAACCAACACACTATTTTCTGCCGTCCATTTTGCGCCGCTTGATGGATGAGCAAAAATATTCAAAACACTTGATTTTTAGTTATTTTAAATAATATATATCAACTTCAACGGAGTAGATCTTGTATTTAAATGTTAGATGTTGGTATTTGAGTGGGCTCGAATCCTTCCGGAACTACACAAGTTTATTTCATATCTACACATACACTGAGACATACATACACAGATACATACATACATATACATATATAGAGATAAACTCGTGTCCTTCCAAAAGGATTTGAGCTCGAATCCTTTCAACTCAAATACAACTCTCTGACATTTGAATACAAGATCCATTTCGTTGAAGTGATCTATTTCAAGTATCTATAAATCAAAAATTAAGTGTTTGGAATATTTTTTGCTTATGCATCAAGTAGGGGAAAAACAAACGGTCTAAATAGTCAGTTGGTTAGTTTAATGGTATAGAACATTTGAAACCTAACGAAAATTAGTTTGTAGGGGTTTTTAAATGTTTAGATCATAATCAAATGGTCGGATTGAGAATTTGTATGTCTAAAGACATAGATCTAACCAACTCACGACTTTCGGCCGTCCATTTTATACCGCTTGATTGATGGGCAAAAAGTATTCAAAACAATTGATTTTTGGTCTATAAATATTTGAAATAATATAGATCAACTTTAACGGAGGGACCTTGTATTCGAATATCGAAGGGTTGTATTTGAGTTGGAAGGATTCAGACTCAAATCTTTTTAGGACTCAAGTCTCTCTCTCTCTCTCTCTCTCTTATATATATATATATATATATATATATATACAGCCAAAAATAGTTTATTGCTTAGATATACATTTTTAGACAAACAAATTCTCGATCCAACCATTTCATCATGATCTAAACACTTAAAAAAAATCCCCCACACACCAATTTTTGTTAGAATATTCTACACCATTAAATTAACCAGCTCACTATTTCGGTCGTCCATTTTGCGCCTACTTGATGGATAGGCAAAAAGTATTCAAAATACATGATTTTTGATTTTTTTAGCCGTCCACCAGCACTTTTTTAGGCGGAAATATCCGCCAAGTAGGCTCAAGAGTAAGTCTGTAACTGGATCTCAAAATAAAATCTTTATTGTTTTAATGCAAAGTCTAAAAATAGTCAACTCATGGTCTACTCTCATGCATGTCTCCATGTGCTATAATAAATGAAAAAAATGAAAAAATACTTTATAATTTGGAGCATTTTCGCTGTACACTCCCATGTCAAACTGTAATTAGGAAAAAAAAACTCAATTTAATAATTTTGTTTGCTTCAGCTACCTCTTTGTTTAAGCTAACTGCGCAGGTCGACCCGCGAATAACTCTACGTCGGGATGAAGGTTGAGGGAGAGCAACAACGGCGACGATGGGGAAGAGTAAAAGAAAAATGAAAATATATAAACAAGTGGTGGTTGAGAGGAATCAGTTTAAGCTGACGTGAATGAGGGTTGTAGCGAATCAAATTATGATATTGAGTTTTTTTTTCTAAATATAAAACAAATTAGGTTGTTATAGCGTAATTTCTTATAATTATAATTAATATCATATTCTCGTCGAATGTTATTATTGTGTGGATTCAACTCTATAATAGAATTTTTGTTGTTATCATGACACATTTATTGTCTCATTAAGTTAAAAATTACTTAATTAAATATTTGACGAATAGATTATATTATACTTTATTTTGAAAAGATATATTCGATATTTGTATTATACATCTTTATTTTATCTAGATAGTTTTCCTTTTAAATTTTAACATATCAGAATATTGATTGTTTTCTTATCAGGTACTTAGGGCCTGTTTGTTTCGTTGCAAAACGTCGCAAGTCGTAAGTCGTAAAATGAGAATGGAAAAAATGAACTGTAGCAGAGAAAATATTGTGTTTTACGGTGTTTGGTTGATAAAGTGGAGTGTAAATGGAAAAGTATATTGTGTTTTACGGTGTTTGGTTGATAAAGTGAAAGTGTAAATGATAAAGTATATTGTGTTTTACGGTGTTTGGTTGGTAATGTAAAAGTGTAAGTGGAAAAGTTGACCACAAAATTAACTGTAGCAGTAATTTAAATATTATAAATACTATTAAATTAAATCTACTATTACAAATTAAATTGTATTAATAAATTTGAGATAAAAAATTAATAATCTTAATATTTTATTTATAACAATAATATTAATAAAATATTAGTAAAATTAGTAAAATATTACTACAATATTAACTAAATAAGTAATTATAAAATTTTAAGAAAATCTAAAGAAACTGAATAAAATTTTAAGGATACTAATAAAACATAAATATTAAAAAAATCTTAAGAAAATTAATAAAATATAGTTATAATATTATAATATTATAAAATACTTAAGATTATTATAATATTAAATTTTATGATAATAATATCGTAATATTATAAAAATATAAATTAACAAAGTAAAATATAATTATAAATTTAATAATGAAATATTATTATGATATTATTATAATGAATTATTACAATATTAACATAATAAAATATTAATATAATTTTAAAGTATATTATAATATAATAAGTAATTATTTATATTAAGAAATAAATAAATTAAATATATAATAATTTTATATTAAAACACATTATTGTTATATAATAAAATATTAAATTTAAATAAAATATTAAGAAAATTGGTGTAAATATTAATAAATAATAAAGTATTAAATAACAATATTAAATTATATATTAAATTAAAATAATAAAATAGTAAATATTAAAACAATCTTAAAAATAATAAAAAACTAAAAAATACCAGTATAAAATAATTCGGTAAGAAATTAAACACTATTAAAAATATTAAATATATTAAATATTTAATAATATTAAATTATATATTGATTATCAAGTAGCTGCTTTGGCACTACGAATGTATTACAAGTAGAATTTATATGACCACAAAATTAACTGTAGCAGTTGCAAGTGGGAAAATTTGAGTGTAAAAGTGAGATTTATATGACCACAAATTTAACTGTAGCAACTGCAAGTGGGAAATGAGAGTTGTATTTTGCGAAATGTTTTGCAACGAAACAAACAGCTGAAAATGGAAAAGAGTTTTACGACTTGCGGTTTTGCGGCGTTTTGCGGGGAAACAAACAGGCCCTTAATTTTCCACAGTACCAGAGCTGGGGCCGGGCTTTTGTTTGGGCCATCCAGCCGGCCCCGACCCATTATCATCCAAGGGCTGGCGGCCTAAGCGAAGGGGGAGTGAGCCTCGGCCCGCGCCTTAATTTCGAGCTGTTCTTGTCCCTATTCAAAAAAAGGGCGTCGCACGCCGACGACTAGGGTTTCTTGATCGAGCATCACTGCCGGAGATCCCCTCCGCCTCGCTCGGAGCTCACAGAAAGTAACCATGGCCGCAGCTCGATGCCTGCTCTAGCTCTCCGTTTTCAATCCTAGGGTTCTGATCTGCTCGAGATCTCTACAGTCGAGGTAGCAAATTCTAGCCATTGATGGAGTTCACGGAAGCGTTCAAGCAGACGGGTCCTTGTTGCTTCTCGCCGGACTCTCGATTCCTCGCCATCGCCGTCGATTACCGCCTCGTCATCCGCGATGTTGTCTCGCTCAAGGTATTCTTATTCTCCCCCTAATTTTTGGGTTTTAGTCCAAATTTATTGATCGTGTCCATTTTTGAGAAGCATATGCGAGGACTATCGATAATAGAATGAGAATGCAACTGTTGTGTATGATTCAAATGGAACTTTTTTTTTTTTTTTTCAAATGATTTTTGGGAAAAATAAGTCATAAAAATAATGCAGATGAGAGGATCCAAATTCACCATTAACAATTGTAAATTGTAACACACAGAAATTCTTGAATGGAATTGTCTAATTACAAATTAAATTACATTTAAGACTTTCCCATTACAGTGAATCGTTTCCCTCATGCACTCATTTGACTCTGGGACTGCACGTTCTCCTGCTTTAGTTGAAAAGAAATAAACTTGACAAGTAATATGATCTTCTTATATTGGCATTGTAAACTTGACAAGTAATACAAGTAGCCAGCATTGTTCAAAAACTTTACAGACCATACTGGCATGCAATTGTTGATTAACTATTTTCTTCACTTCTTCTGTGCTCAGGTCATTCAATTATATACATGTGTGACAAAATAAGCTACATTGAGTGGGCCCTCGATTCCGAATACATACTTTGTGGTCTTTACAAAAGACCAATGGTTCAAGCATGGTCTCTTACTCAGCCGGAATGGACATGTAAAATAGATGAAGGCCCTGCAGGGATTGCTTATGCTAGGTGGAGTCCTGACAGCCGTCACATACTCACGACATCGGAGTTTCAGCTGCGATTGACTGTATGGTCCCTGGTGAATACTGCTTGTGTGCATGTGCAGTGGCCGAAGCATGCTTCGAGGGGTGTCTCCTTTACACAAGATGGAAAGTTTGCTGCTGTTTGCACTAGACGAGACTGCAAGGATTATGTAAACCTGCTGTCATGTGATTCATGGCAAATCATGGGTACTTTTCTGTTGACACTATAGATTTATCAGGTGTTGAGTGGTCCCAGATGATAGTGCACTTGTGGTATGGGATTCACTTCTCGAATACAAGGTATTGGTTTCTACTACTGATAAGCAATCTCTTAGTTTCTTTGTATTGTGGACTTTGGCAGTGTAGTCGATCCGTGGTTTCCTTGGCTAGAAATTCTGGACTAACTTAACAGTCAACCTTCTCAATATAGAAGCGTGTTCCATAGTTAACTATCTTGTGGGCAAAGGCATAGATGATAAGATGACGACGATGATGTTATATGCATATTTTATATAAAGACGAGCACATTGTACTTAATACCAGAAAGTTGATACACATTCAGGGACATATTAGATTTTGATATTCTAAAATATGTTGATAAGACTGGATGTGAGAGACATGGATATCAACGATTTGGATACTGGCTTGAGCATCTATCATGTGACTTTGCTTTAGAAGTGAAATAGAAGTATACATCATATAATTATGGATGAACACACTCTTATCTTCATGCATGTGCTTTATTTTCTTTATGCATATTTGTAGATCTATGTGTAATGTGTGCATATTACTATGCAAAGAAAAATAATCTCTGAAAATTTTCAATTAAGCTGTAGTAAAAGCAAATTAATTTATGTAAGTATGCATATGTATAAATAATGTGGATGAAAAAACACAAGCCAAGAGATTACAAAACCAGAGTTGTTGGTTTGTCAAAAAAAAAAAGTTTTCCTAACTCGTAGTGCTTTTGTATGATATAAACTGCTCGTGCCATAGTGTGTTTTTATTGAAGAAACCTAAAATCTGAACTGAAAAGTAATAAGAATGCATGCGCACGAGGATTCTTAAATTGAGATATGCAATGGAATGGACACAATGGTAGAAGATGGTAGAGAGGTCTGATGAGTGACGAGTGATGACAGACATGTAACTAATTTAATTTCTCTCAAGCAAATTTAATTTCTCTCAAGCCCTCGTCTGAAAGCATATAAAATTCTGAAATCAGAACAATTCTAAAAACTACGTCTTTACATGTTTATTCTTCAAATTGGATAATTATTATCTTTTGGTGGAAAGTGATTTCCTCCACTGATTTCTTATGCCACCAATAGTTACAGTTGTAAACATAAAGTAGACACATGGGCAGATAGAGCTAGATGTAATCCAGATATAACCAATTCTACACAAACCTAGACCGATATAGGCAATGGAGCGGAGACGATGGTAGAAAATGGTGGAGAGACCTGATGAGTGATGACAGACATGTAACTATTTTAATCTTCTCTCAAGCACTAGACTGAAAACCTAAAAATTTCAGAAATCAAAACAATTGTACAGTAGGACGTTACATGAGCATTCTTCAAACTGGATAACTATTGTCTTTAGGTGAAAGTGATATCTTCTACTTATTTCTTACGGCACTTGCAGTCATAGTTGTAGACATAAAGTTAGGTAGGTAGGTAGATAAATATTTAGATAGAGCTAGACGTAATCCAGATTTAAGTAATTCAATAGAAACCTAGAACAATATATGCAATGGAGCGGATGCGATGGTAGAAGGTGGTGGAGAGGTCTGATAAGTGGTGGCATACATGTAATTGTCTAATCTTCTCTCAAGCACTGGACCCTGTTTCATTTCATTGATAAAGGAAAAGAGCGGTGGAGACTCTAAGTCATCGCTGTGAAAGAATTGATAAAGAAGCTAACTTCAATTTGCATTGACATAAAAAGGAGAGGCAACTGATGATGAAAGTTGAGCCCAAAAGGTGCTCTAATATCTAATGTAGAATCAATGGAAAAGCAGAAATAAGAGGAAGAGAAGAGTAGGATTAAGATTGCAATGAAAAAAAGAAATGAGAATAATAACTTGAGACTTCACAGCATCCAATGTTCATCAAAAACAATTCCACTTTAATACCCAGTCCTATTTATTTATAATCATGCCCCATCAATAACCAAATAACAACCATCCTAAGTTCCTCGCGAATGGGAAACATTCTAATCTCTAAAAAACTATTATCAGAACTAACGACTAATATCAGTCAAAAAGTGAATAGATAACATCTATCCTAATGAAGTTATGTGTATACTTCATCTACTATGGAATTAGACGTCTATAATTATGCAGGATCTTCAACATTGCCTTTCTATTAGACCAACTTGTACCTTTTTATTTGTCTGATTTTGATATGAATTCTTTGGCTAATAGATGAGTGAATTTTGGAGGTAATGTTGCATATGATACAGGTGTTGATTTATTCTCCAGATGGAAGATGTGTTTAAGTATCAAGCATACGAAAGTGGATTAGGTGTGAAAACTGTTTCTTGGTCTCCATGTGGTCAATTTTTAGCAGTGGGTAGCTATGATCAGATGTTAAGGGCTCTGAACCACCTAACATGGAAAATGTTTGCCGAATTTATGCACGTATCTGCAATTCGCAGCCCCTGCAATGCTGCTATTTTCAAGGTAACACTTTTTGTTATCATTATTAATTTATCTCCTTTCAGTGGCACTTACAGGATCTAGTAGACAATCATAAAATTCTTCTCGGAAATTTCTGTAGGAAGTGGATGAACCTTTGCAACTTGATATGTCTGGACTATGTTTGAGTGACGACTTTCCTCATAATATACAAGGCAGCTGTGCTGGTGAGCATTTGGATCTAGGAATCATTATTTATTGATTCATATAAATGTATCTTTATGGCAAATGCATTTAAACTAGACGTAGTAGACTGCATAAATGAGAAAAGGTTCTTTGATTTATTCTTCTACTAAATAATAGATGGATGAAACTTAGCTTTGTATTGTTGAGACTCAGTGGATATAGAATGTTGTATGGAAGATCAACAATATAATATCAATATCACTATATCCACACAACCTCCTCAAGGCTAGAACAGTTCAGTGATCTTATTCTTACCATACTAACAGCTTGCTTAGGGTGGAATGCCTGGGATGTAGATTCTAATTTCAATAAATTCATAAAGTCACATAAAGATGGGATATCAGTATTAACTTGCGGTATAATTAATCAAGTTGATGAGGCTGAAATTGAAGGAACTTAGCGTTGCTTCTTGGTATTGTCATTTACACTCTGAGGTGATTTAAGGAACAAGCTGCTTAGGTTTCTGTTCTGTCTGTGATCATTTGCTGAATGATATAGTGATATGAATCCCCTAAAAGGTGAAAGTGCTGCTATAAGTGTTAAAAAGAAGGCTCGTGCATATGATTCATGCACTTATCTTAATTATTTGTTAATATGCACATTATCAGTTGCTTAATTGATTGTGTGTTCCCTTTTGAGTTAGTGGAATCTGATAGGATTATCTAGGAAATACCATGGTTTCAATATCGGCTGATTCTGTCAGCAATATCCTGGGGTTTTGAGGTAGATCTTATGATGTTAACCTTATAATATGGACTGATATTGACGATATTGACACTAAAAATCATTGGCTGATACTTATACTGATACCAAGATTTTAACCCACAGGATATACAAATTCCCCCCTTGTCAGTAAGTTCATCATGGAATTTAAGTGTTCATGGGATTGGCAAGTTAGTGCAAGGATGTGTCTAACCAGTCACGTTACATTTTTGGAATCTGGACAGCTTATTTTATCCCTGTGATTTAGGCAGTCCATCAATCTTTTCATCTGCAGTGCAGGTTATCCCTCCTCCTTTGTTATCATGAACTGCTTCTTCCTAGCTGGTATTGCGCTGAATTTGGCAGCTCAAATCCTCATCCCTACCTGAACAAGATATCAGGCATCTGAAAGGCAGTCGAAGTTGCACAAGACAGATATAGGCTCTGTTACTATACATAGATTTGCATGTCATATTAGGTGCTACATCGTTTGTGATTTAGTAGTTCATAGTCAGCATTTTTTAACTATATTATTATACATATTTTGGTTAGGGTTTTCCTGCTTGCATGACAGATGATGCAGATACTCTGTGTTATATAGAATTTTGTTGCTCAGTTTTTATAACTTTTACATATTCTCTTTCTATTTCCCCTGAACTTCCCAAATTTAGCAAGTGTTGTTTGCAGACCTCAGCTCTGAACATTGTGTTCCTTGGCTTTCAAATTAGTTATCATTTTGCTCCTGCTCTGTATTACTCAAGGCAGGCGAGAAGTACATTTGTGGTTCCTAAGTTGTTTGTTGATCCAAGAAGGCATTTAAATTTATGCATCATAAGCTTGAAATAGTTAAGGTTTTCTACTGCACAAGGATAGGGGCTGCACAAAGGAAGACTCTGAAGAAACATCCTTGGTGGAAACTATGGATCCTAGTTATTGTCTGCTTTTTGAGTGTGGTCACTGTTGTATTACTTTTAGCATAACCATGACTGTTCCAAGAAATTTTGAGAATTTTGGATTCTCTTGGGTGTTGATGAGATGTTTAAGGATTCATTACCAGAAGCTTGGGCCTTTTTTGGATTTATGGGAAGTATATTTGGGAACTTGGAACATCACATTTTTAAGTGCCATTAGATTGGGATGGTTTTTGATTGAATAAGTATATAGTTTTTGCAGGATATGCCAATGTAATGTGTTAATGTTTCTTGATCCGTTCGACACAGCAACATAATTAATTGTATAATGATGTTAGTTATCTACCTGTGTATCTGGATTTGAGTTACATTGAGCTATTCTTTTTCTGGTTTTCGTTTACAGAAAATGCTGCTGATGGAAACTCCAGAGTCAAGTACAAAGTGATGGATGTTCCTATTAGCTTGCCATTTCAAAAGCCAGCAGCGGATAAACCCAACCCGAAACAAGGCGTTGGTTAGTGTTTTATTCTCCAGAATCTCAACTCTTAAACAAATTTCACTTGCGTTTCAAGAGGTCAATTTTTCCTTGTATGCTTCTGCTACTAGATTCAGTATCAAATATATTAATCATTTTATACTACTGGATACTATTTTTCCTGATGTCGTCTTGGTATAACTGCAATTTTCCTCCCAAATTTTGATGAACTCAGTCCTAGTCAGACCATCTTGCATTTCTTGGGCCAAATATGAATTGCCCTTGTGTGGTCAACCTACACTTGATCTTCCCCCATGTGACTGGGAGAATTCTCATGCTATGGAAATCAAAGCCTTGTAGTACAACCTTTCTGATACCAGAATGTGATGATTTACTCTATTAATCTGAGAACATTGCATGTAATAGTATCATGAAACAGTTTGAATACAGTGAATGGTCTGCAATTAAGTATTGGTCCCACTTTGATCTGACCTTCATTTTTTTATCATGAGGTGTGTGACTATCTTATGCAATGGGCTCGTATTTGTAATAATTCATTTCTTAGCAAGAAAGTCTTGAAACTGTAGATTTTGAATAAAGGTGCATTGTGCAGGTCTCTTGTCGTGGAGTTCTGACAGCCAGTATCTCTTCACTCGTAACGATAACATGCCAACTGTTCTTTGGATATGGGATATTCGTCGTCTTGAACTTGCTGCGGTTTTGATGCAGAAAGACCCAATCCGTGCAGCAACCTGGGACCCAACGTGCCCACGTCTTGTTTTGTGCACCGGTAGCCCCATTTTGTACATGTGGAGCCCCTCCGGAGCATGTTGTGTCAATATTCCATTGCCAAAGTTTTTCATATCTGATCTAAAATGGAATTCGGACGGTAGCTGTCTTCTCCTGAAGGATCGAGAGTCTTTTTGCTGCGCTGCAATGGAGTCCGTGCTGCCCGACTCCCCCGAAGATAGTTCAGATGGCTAACAAGGTTAGTTTTATGTACTAGATGGCTATAAGTTGATTATGGCGCTTTCATGGTGAGGATGAAAGTTTCCATCCTGTGTATCTTTCTCAAATGTGCATCTTTCTCAAGGATTCTTCTAAATTTGATGCATGCCATGTTTGACTGTTGTCTCAGATCAAGTATCCACCAGCTTACTTGTAATGATATTATCCATAGCTACCTTGTTTGAGAAGAATCAAGAAGATTTGAGTTCTGACACTAGGATTAAAACAGTTGCGGTTCATTGGTAAGCATGGGGAAATCATCTTGATAGTTAGTGTAATACGAAGAATTTTATCGATAGAGCTATCCGGTTTGGGGAAGTATTAGACATATGATACAGCACCTCAATTCTCTCTCCAAGCATGTAGCAGTCACAACACAACATTGAGTTATCTAAGATTATGGTACCTTGTCAGAAACTTGCATTGTAAAAATGGGAGTCGAAAGGCATTCTAAAGTCAGCTGATTCGAGCTAAAAGTTTACGACTTAGGGTTTCCAAAGGACCCGTTTGAAAAGATATTTTCCAGACTACATACAAATATGAAGTAATGTAGAATGTCAGTCCTGAAACTTCTCTCCCTTTGACCTGTTTTGTTGTGCTCACTGTTTCAGCAACACACCAAAGGCACTGGCCGAATACTTTCGAGCCTTGCAATTTTTCTATCCCAGTCCTCTGAAAGGCAATAAAATCTTTCCTCAACAGCGATAGAAATGTTACATCCTGCACATATTTCCCATGTCCATGTCTCCCCTCCAAAGGTGTTACTGGGAGAAGGAAAGCTAAAACTAAATACGCTTGAATATTAAAGCATACTGTAAATTGAAAGATTTACCGTGGAATCTCTGCAGCCTCCAAGCAGAAACATGCATCATTCCGCATATTATTCAGAAAACAGCCATCTTACTTGCACAAATATCAACTGCCACTTTCATTCCACAGAAGGCATTGCCTTGCAATGGACAGATAAGGTGCAAGTTATGCTAAATCGACTATCAGATATTATATGAAATTTCACACCATTGCTACAAAGCTGTCATCGGTGATGTATCCGCATATGACAAGCCTAACTGAGTTTAAACCAAACTTACACGTACTTTGAGCTTTTTCTCGGTTTCTTTGACAATACAAGTGAATGGTTGTGTTTGGTTGCAAGGAAGTGGGCGGAAGTAAGGAAATGAGGAAGTATAATTGCTCACTTCCCTATTTATTCAAACATCGGAAAAAGAAAATAAGAAAACCCCTTTTCCTTTTTTCTTCTCTCTTTTACACAACCATTTCCTCACTTCCAGAGTGCTACAGTTAATTTTGTGGTCATGTAAATCTCATTTATAATAAGTTGTAGCATAAAACAGTTAATTTTTTGGTCATGTAAATCTCACTTGCATTCTAATTACAATCTATTTTTTATTTTTCTTAATTAATTTTTATTTTAATATTATTTTGCGGTTAACTTTATGGTCAATTTTTCCACTTCCACTTTTCATTACCATCCAAACACCGGAAAAGACATAACATTTTCCAAACCACAAATCCCAACAACATCCAAACGCCGGAAAACTTGCTAACCAATTCTCAAGTTCCAAAGGGAACTAATACCATTTCCTCACTTCCTTACTTCCTCACTTCCACCCTTAACCAAACAGGCCATGAACCAGGCTGGTAATTGGGGCCAACATCCCAAATCTTGTCTACTGATAACAATTGAGGATGCATGCGATTTCCTCTTTACTTACTTTGGAGAAGGTAACTCAAGCGGACGATAATCCAGGGATCCATAAATTTGTCATCATAAATATAAATAAGGTTCTTCTGCTGGAAATCTATGGTAACCATTGGTTACAACTTGCTGGATTCACATGATATTGCCCATAAATTGCATAAATCCCAACAGAGATGAAGCTGAACATGACAAACCTAACCCATGCTTCTTCATGTAGCTGCAAGAACAGATGGGTTTATTTTGGTTAACCAAAGCAGTAAAGTTAAGCTTGTCTATTGCAGAAGGTCTAGATAAACTTGCATTTGTAGTCATAGTCATGAAAATACCAAGATGGTTAAGAGTAGGGCTGGTAACCAATCAAATCGGATACTAATGAGTTCATATTTGAATTCGTCTAAAATTTTCGAATCTGAATTTGCTTCTTCAAATTCAACTCGGAATTCAAGTTTTCTTTCCTTGAAGCTGGATTGAATTTGAACTTTTGTCAAATATCAAAATATATGGTTTGTCTAATATTTCAATACTTTGGGAATATTTACTTAAGGTGGTTTTTCTATTTAATCAAAGACTTTGATTGTATTGACTGTTCAATAAGTATTAGAGAATTGTTTGTCTCTAGGTATGCATATAAAATTCTGTCGTGAGGAATCCACAAGAGGATTGCAACACACCAGAGAATAGTCACCAATTGTATGAACAAACAATCAAGGAGGAAGAAAGCGAGAACACACAAATTTAACGAGATTCGACAATTTGCCAACGTCCTCGGAGCAGAAGGGGAAAGAGATCTTATTAATCAACAGTTACATGTTACAATCAATGGGGACAATACCCCTCTATATATATAGTCAGGGAATTCTTGAAGAAAAGAAAACAACACATCTAAAATCGGATAAGAAACAAAGTCAGAATCATAATAGAAACCTACCAGGACCTGACGTGTGGTAGACCGAGCGGTCGGCCGCTCTTTTGTAGTAGTCAAATTGTACCCTGTGCGGTTGACCGAGCGGTCGACTGCTAATTGTGCATAGCCACAACTAGTCTTCTGGACGATCGACCGGGCAGTCGATCGTTCCCGTCTTGATTCTCCAAGTGCATGTTCTGTGCATGGCCGATCGACCGACCCTCTGTCTTCAGCTGTCACTTGGGCTTTTACCATGCACCTTTGAACTCTGATCTTCGCGCTATCTTCTTCAATGGCTTAAAAACTCTACTAACAAGATTTTACACTCTCTCCCTATAATTCTCCACCTCGGTAAAGATTTATCAAATCTGAGCCGAATACAACATAGCACCATGTCGACTCCAACGGGCTGCACCAATGTAGTTGCCTACGTACCCCCTGCCCATGGGATCAAGTCATCTATAATTCATCCAAACGAGCTCCATTGAGCTCAAGCGACTGGAAGGATAGGAAGTAACTCCTTGCAATATGTAAACTTCACTCTCAAAACAGCCTTGGTAAGCATATCAATGGGATTCTCTTTCATGTGAATCTTTCGTAACTTGATGCACCCTCCTCAAGAATCTTCCGAATAAAGTGAAACCTGATTAATTCCCAAGTCGCCAAGCAACGCTTGAAGTCAAATTGTCTCCTTCATAGCCTCCGTCATGGCCATATAATCGGCCTCCCTAGTAGACAATGCGACAGCAGACTATAGACCAGAGCTCCAACACACTGGTGTTTGGGCCAATGTAAACACATATCCCGTTATAGACTGACGTTTGTCGAGGTCTCCTGCGTAGTTTGATCAAAGTATCTGATACACTCCTGCTTACAATCCTTCTTGAACACCAAACCAACATCTATGGTACCTTTGATGTACCCAGAATCCACTTTACTGTCTCTCAATGACCCTTGCAGCACGTGTCTGCTAACTATTGAGACAACTTGTGACAAGTCGGGCCTTGTACACACCATTGCATACATTAAACCACCAACCATACTAGCATAGAGTACGTGAGTCATGTACTCATGCTCTTCAACAGTAGTAAGAGACATTAGCTTTTAACTTGAAATGAGGGGGCCAATGATGTACTTACAGACTTCGTATTATTGTTGATATTGAATTTCTGAAGTTCTTTCTTCAAATACCCCTTTTACGTCAAGCTAACCTTACCACCTTTTCGGTGTTGCTCAATCTCCATACCTAGCACCTTCTTCGCTTCACCAAGATCCTTCGTCTCGAATTCAGATGACAAGTCCTTCTTCAGTTTATCAATCACGGATTTGCTTTTAGAAGTGATGATCATATCATCCACATACAATAGTAGATAGATGCAATCTCTACCCGGTAGGTTATTTTAATATACACATGAGTCGTAATGACTTCGTATGTACCTCTTGCCTCTTATGAAGTTGTCAAAATGCTAATACCACTGCTTTGGTGATTGTTTTAATCCATAAAACGATTTTTTCAACTTACATACCATATTCTCCTTTTCTACAGTCTTGAACCCAGTAGGCCGAGACATGTAGATCTCCTCTTTAAGATCGCCATGGAGAAAGGTGGTGTTTACGTCGAGCTGATCAAGCTCCAACTCACATTGTGCTACTAGTGCCAACAAAATTCGAATAGACGAGTGTTTCACAACGGGTGAGAATACCTTGTTGTAGTCAATACCTTCTCGCTGCGCGTAGCCTTTAGCTACCAATCTTGCTTTGTAGTGCACAGTATCACCATTGAGAGATCATTGTTTCTTTGCAAACACCCACCTACAACCGATCGTCTTCTTTCCCTTAGGCAACTCTGATAGTTCCCAAGTGTTGTTCTTGTGTAGAGAATTCTTCTCTTCCATCATGACATCCTTCCACATCTTGAACTCTGAACTGATTTCAGCTTTTTTATGTCTAGACGTGATTGCCTCCTCAATAACTGAGAGAGCATAGGCCACTATCATATTAGTAGTGAGCCAACTGGGCTTATGTAGATTTCTCCGGGCTCTTTCAACTGCAATGGATTCTTGGACATCACCCATAACCTGTCCTTAATCCTCATCATTCTCAGCATCATGATTGGCTACATGATCACCATCCTGTGTCACCTCAGGTGATTTCAAATGATACTGTTTTATCTGGAGGTGGTGGAGTAGCATCACTCTTCACCTGCTGTGATATCCTGTTGGTCTTCTCACTCACTACCTGTTGAGAGTCTGTAGGCTTCACCATTGAAACCTTGTCAGACGTTACATCCCTACTCAAGATGAACTTCTTGTCCTTTAGATCCCAAATTTTATAGCTTTTTACGCCTTTTTTGAATCCAACGAACACTCCTTTCCTCGCTCTCAGACCCAACTTGACATGATAATAGGCCGGACAATCAAATACCCGAAGTGAGTCATAATAGTGAGCAACTTTTTCCGACCAAACTTCCAAAGGAGTTTTACCTCCTATCGCAGACGGATGCAACTGTTAACGAGATGGCAATGATACGTTGTTTGGTGGGAAAATTGAAGGGGCGTGTAAATTCTTTATTTGATTGTAAAGAAAATTATAACAGATCTATAATCCGGTTACAAGAGAGGGAAGATATTTAAGCTCAGATCTCCCCTTTGTTTAATGCTGGGTTCTTCATGTGGCGATGGAAAGTGAATCTTGTTTTCCGTTGACTAGGTGAACGTCAAGACCTCTTGGGAATCTTCTCTTTGGACGGTGGACGAAGTAACACAGCTTCTGTCCAACGAGAATCTCAAAGAGACCGTAGGCAAAAACAAACTTGTACGCAGCAAGTTGTTAGAAGAGTTGAACTCTCTTTTCCTTTAGCTGGAAATCTTGGTCCTTCTACGACTTACGACCGAAGTTCTTCTGACCAGATTTTTTCGACCCCTCTTCCATAGCAAACTGGGCTATTTATAGAGGTTTCAGGGGGGTAAAAGTGTCTCTTAAAAACACTCCATAATAGAGGTTAACTCCCTCATTACGTGGGTAGTAATTGACCAAGTAATGAGGACAGTTATAACCGAGACGCGGGCTTTGGGCCTCGCGTTTTGCCATTGAGGTGATGCTTGAGAAACGCGAGCTTCAAATTCTGCATCAAGCTTCACGTGAGGCGCGGGCTTTGGGCTCTGCGTCTTGGTACTGCAGTGATCTGAGATGCGGCTTTCATGCTTCGCGTCTTGGTCATTGCAGTGATGTTGAGACGCGGGTTTCAATCCTCGCGTCTTGGTGCTACGCTAGTGGCGATGATTAGCCTTGCGTCTGGAGTTTGGACTCTGCTTTTTGATGAATTGTCTTCAATGATTTTTAGACAGCCTACATACGCCAATGCCTCAACCCAAAAATTTCGATATATCAGCGTTGGATAACATGAAATGAACCTTTTCCAGCAAGGTTCTGTTCATCATCTCAACCACCCTGTTTTGTTGCAGTGTGTCTCTTACTGTGAAGTGCCTTTCTATATTCTAGTCACGACATAGTTGTAGGAAAAGATCGCTATTGTACTCCCACTATTGTCTGATCGGTGTACTTTGGTTTTCCTTCCTGTGTTTTTATCCATATTCCCTTTCCACTCTACAAACAACTCTATGACTTTCCTTTGTGTTTCATGTTATATACCCAATATCGCCTAGAGTGATTAATCATCTATAAAAGATACAAAGTAGTGGTTACATCCAATAGATACCGTCTTGGTAGGTGCCCAAACACCTGTGTGAATATAGTCAAGAATCCTTCGGTGCAATGAGTCGCGGTGCCAAATTTCACCTAGGTCTTCTTTCTGATGACGCAATGTTCACAAGATTCCAACTTGCAGGTCTTATACACCTTGCAACAACTCTTGCTTTGTTAGAGCTTGCAAAGACTTTTCTCCTGTATGTCTGAGTCTCATGTGCTATAGTCGGGTACAATCATCATCTGAATTGATAGAAGTCGTCACTTGTCCTGTAACTGAACCACCCTTCAAGTAGTATAGATTATTGCTTCAGACGTCCTTCAAAACAACCATCGAGCCTCTAGTTATCTTGAGAACACCATCTTTAACAGATACTTCAAGACTCAATGTTTTCAAGGCACCAACAGAGATAAGATTTCTTTTCAATTGAGGTACATACCTCACTTCCTTCAGTTCCCGCACCATCCCATCAAACATCTTGATAAGGACCGTACTTATTCCTTCCATGTTACATGGACGATCATCACCCATGACAAAGGAACAACCATCTAGCTTCTCAAAGCTAGAAAACTAGTCTCTGGGACATACATGATAGGTAGCTCCTGTATCTAACATCCACTCAGAATCACCTGAGTAACCAATAGTAGGAGTAGTTACTGTGAATGAGAATATCATTGAGTCTAGGTCTGATCCACCCGTCTGTGAGTACTACCCGATTGGGTACTGATCATCTGTGCGAGATTTGCCTCGATTTTTGACTCCTCTTTGATAACCAACCTTCCAGTATACTAACTTTTTGCAGAAGGCGCATTGGCTCTTCTTCAGATCTCTAAAAACGGCTGTGGTCTTCGATATACCATGATTACTTTTGCCCTTCTGATTGGAACTTCTGCCTTTTTTGTCAATGCTTCTGCGATGTACTCTTAGAAGACTCTTTGTCCTTCCTTCTCAATTCTAATTAACAAGAGCAGAAGAAACTTCATGATAGCTAAGGGATTGTTTGCCGTTGATTTGAGTGAGGACGAAGGTGTCATAGTCCTCGTCGGTAAAGAACTCAACAAAATCAACACCTTATCCTCCTCTTTGATCACCACATTTACGTTGACCAAATCTGCATGAAGCTTTTGTAGTCATTCATGTGTTCCCTGATCGAGATTCTTTTCTTTAACTGGAAGCGAAAAAGCCTCCTCTTCAGGTGCAAGCTATTTTCAATGCTCCTTTTCAGGTACTTGCTCTCTAGGATCTCCTATATCTTTCTTGTGGAAGTATCGAACATCATATGGTACTTTATATCTTGTGTTAAATAAGATCTTATGACGCCATATGCCGTCTTGTTCATCTTGTCTCAGTTCCTTTCGGATGTCTCCTCCAGCTTTTCTTTCAAACATAGAGCGTCTTCGAGGTTTGATGTCGTCAGTGCATCCATAACCTCACACCTTCACATCTCAAAATTGTTCGTGCCATCGAACTTCACGACATCAATCTTTGTAGAATGATGATTCAAGGATTTCACCGCGGATTAACTATCCCGTCATCTCTTCAGTAGATTCCTCAAAGCAGTGCAAAAAATAATTAGTGAAAATAAATTCAAATAGGAAAGATCAGATCTTTACCTCCAATCGAAACTGTAGATAGTCTCTAAAGCGATTTGCTTCACCCGAATGAAAAATTTCCAAAGAAATCCGGAAAGCTCTGATACTACTTGTTGTGAGGAACCCACTAGAGAATTGCAACACACCAGAGAATAGTCACCAATTGTACGAACAAACAATCAATGCGGAAAAAAGTGAGAACACATAAATTTAATGAGGTTCGACAATTTGCCTACATCCTCAGGGCAGAAGGGGAGAGGGATCTTATTAATTAACAATTACATGATATAATCAATGAGGACACTACCCCTCTATATATAGCCATAGAATCCCTGATGAAAAAAAACCAATAGATCTGAAATCGGATCAGAACGAAGTCAGAATTATAATAGGAAACTGTTAGGACCTGACATGCGGTCTACCGCTCTCCCGTAGTATTCAAATTGTCGACCGGGTGGTCGACCGCTAGTTGTGCATAGCCACAACTAGTCTTCTAGACGGTCGACCGGGCGGTCGACCATTCCAGCCTTGATTCTCCAAGTGCACGTTCTGTGCATGGTTGGTCGACTGACACTCTGTCACAGCTCGATCGATCGTTCCTGCCTTGATTCTCTAAGTGCACGTTCTGTGCATGACCGGTCGACCGACCATGGGTCTTCAACTGTGACTTGGGCTTCCACTATGCACCTTTGGCTCCGATATCCGCACTATCTTCTCCAATTAGTTAAAAGACTCTACTAACAAGAGTTTACACACTATGCCGACAAATTCATAATTTGACTATTTCGATTAAAAAAAAAGTTGATTTGCAGAGCATTCTTATCACTTATTTAAAAAAAAAATATTTTCTCATGTTTTAAAGCACAATAATTGAATATTCCAATAAAAAGAGTTAATTTTGAAAGTTATTCATCTCACTTATCTTTTTTATTTTCTCATGTTTTAAGAACAATAAGGATCGACCATTATAGAACTTATATATGTAATGACACCAAACTTCACAGGGTAAGAAATATACGTACTAAATAAATATTTAATAATCAAATGAATGACTAAGTAATTAAATTTAACTATTAATTAAAAAATATAAGTAATTGGCAGTACAGAGAAACATTAAGGGATTAAATAGATAATATGTTTAATGGTAGTTTGATTAACAATTGAACCGAATACATAAATATATGAGAATATCTTAGCTTTAACTTTTATTGTTTTTTCAGTTGTATTTGTGTACTTGATATTTGTATTGTATTTTGTATTTGTACTATATATATGTATACCAAGTAGTGGTAGTAGTGGGTAATTATGAGTGTAGTTGTGTGTAGTTATGAGTGTGGTAATAGGTAGTTATTGTTTGTAGATGAAAGTTGTGGACGTATGTATATAGGCCATTACATGTATCTTGTTTGAAAAAAAAAAAGAGGAAATGAAGTTGAAACAAATGGGATGATGAATGAATGTTCCGAAGCAAATTTCTCTGTCCAGAATTCTCTTCTCACTGTCTCCTCTTCCTAGTTTCTTCTCTTTTCTTTGTTTTTTCCTCTCTGTTTTTTCTGATAATTCAATTCACAGACCCAACCCCTGTTCTTCTTCCTGTTTTCTGAAAATTCAGTTCTATGACATTTTCATTCTTGAGCACTTGTCAGGACATCATTAGAGAGAGATTCTCAAAGATCGTGTTCTAATAGATAATCTTCACCAACTATATATTTAAGGAAAACTTCACAGGCGATAACGCTACAAGAAGAAATCTAAAGTTATTTAGATGTGAGTATTATTTCAAAGACATTTAATTATTTATTGAGTTATGCATCAATTTTTTTATCTTTAACATATTATCATTATTTCCTGCTGTCTACTATATAGTGGGATGTGTGATTCTGTAAATCTTATGATTGCTTATCATTGATATTGAGATTAGAACTTAACAAGCATTATATAAGTATTTTAATTAGATATAATTGAGATTAAAAATATTCAAACCAAGCATGCGATATTTTGTTAAAACCCATCTGTTCGACAATGTTAGTTTTGAATTGCATTCCTATCGAAGATCGTTCTATTTGGTGAAATGTAGCGACTTCGAGTATATCATTGATTCTCTACATGGCACTCACGCACCATTTCACATTATATTCGTATTCAATTCCTTTAATTCACGATATTAAAAAAATGTTCGTACTTCAATGATCACCCTAATCGAATTTGACAAATACCTAACAAATAATTAGCCAACTATTTGTAAGTATTCGATCAACTTCCACCCCCAGTTAACAAAACACTTTCTTATATGGATTACTAGCGAGGGGGTGGTGGTGGTGTGTGCACGCAACGACAGAACCATGCTATTTTCTATTTTCTGAGGGGGTCAAAAAATTAGTATGAAAAATCATTTAAGAAAATTTATACCATACTGATATAATTGAAAAAAGACATAAAATTGCTCCATTTATTTTCTGTTGTTCAACGCACAAAAAAGTAATTCTTACCAAACAACCATTCAACAGTAAATTTAAAATCACATACTTATAGCATTGAAAAAGAACATAAAATTGCTCTATTTACTAGCCATTGTTCAACAACAGCAAGAAGAAGAAGGCATTTCTTATCGAACACCGATCAAATAAGAAGTCTAAAATCATATTAATAACATTGGCAAATTGTCAATAGAAAATTTTACTGCAGCCACCTACTTTTCTTCATAATATCATAAAAAGCCAATCGCAAACTAATAGAATCAATCACTAAAATGATACCTCTCCAATAGAAATTACAAGCAATATCTGTCAAGAAGAAAGAAGATCGGTAAATGTAAAGAGTAAATAAAATCTAGCATCAGCCAAAAAGAGAACCTGTAGATTACAGCCATAAATGGCCTGTAACAGAAAGGTATAGTGACTACAAATACTGAGATAAAACAAATAAAAGGCCAGGTGAATTGGATAGTTATAGCTAAACATTTATCACTTTATCTCAATAAAGGCACAGAATTTCTGCATACAATAAACTCCCATCAAAATGTGATATCTGTAGTCCCCACAAATTTTACTCAGTTGCAACTACAAACAGAAGAGAATAAAAGAGTGAAGGTGAACAACAATGGATTCGGTGCATGGTGAAAATATCACTAATAACAAATTCAGGTAGATCTGAAAGGACAGGAGAGCCCTAATAATAAATTAACAACATCAATACTGAAACAGATCCCAGGAAAAGTTGCAAACTGATCCCACTGCTTATTCTTCAACAACAAAAAAAAAACATCTGTAGAAGACATGGGAAGAATCATTAAGAGGGAAAATAGTATAAGAAAGCCTCAAACACATTATTAGAAAATGGAATTCCCTATCCCAGTTGTTATTCAGTACTCAGTATCCCAACTTGGTTTGA
Organism: Agave tequilana; assembly: GCA_038442645.1. Classification (NCBI taxonomy): domain Eukaryota; kingdom Viridiplantae; phylum Streptophyta; class Magnoliopsida; order Asparagales; family Asparagaceae; genus Agave; species Agave tequilana. Next base: position 10,771 of record JAVJIF010025394.1, on the reverse strand, counting down.
AGTATCACAGAATGATTTGTTAGAGTTCTTTAGATTGGTTTCTTCAAAGTATGAGAGAGAGAGAGAGAGGGAGGGAGAGAGCCGCGGAAAGGTTTTCCCTTGCAAGGACATCCGCGTCAAATCTGACGATATTACCAGCGACTAAACAAAGCTTGGATGCACAAGAGACTAAACAACTTCAACTTAACTGCACAAAAACACGAAATAAAATAACAGAGCTGGAAACAATAGTTCATGGTTTGAGTATTCACACACAAAAAAAGTCCAAAAAGGGGCAGAAGAAAACAGTTTAAAAGCAACTACCTGATTTATATAGAGAAAGAAATAGAATCATACTACTTTGTTCACCATCAGTCAAACTTAAGAAAGGTAAGCACATGCAGGTGACAACTGCCATCACGGAGATCACTTGAAAGCAGTGCTACACTCTAGGATCATCCATGTTGGACTGAGAAAATAGATGGTTGAGCTGCAGGCTGAATTATTAAGACACTTGAGCAAATGTTAATGCAACCAACTGCACTGTTGCCCTACCAAAGTTCATAAGAGCATATTATTGCACACGTGTAATTTATCAAAATATACTACATATATGTATGCATTAAAAACAAACATTACTGCAAATCTATGTAAGAGGAGATCATTACCAAAATACAAATAATACATGATTACATCTTTCTGTCCTGCTTTGTTATCCCATAATCTGCAGTCATCAACAAATCATAATGGAAAGGAATTATTCACTAAGGAGACAGGTGCCATAAATGTAAGAACTTGCGAGAAACATTCTACCGTAGATTTGAAATTACATACATAATAACATAAATCTGCAAGCGGAAAGGATTGAATTAGTAAAATAAAACACGATCATAAAAGGCTTTAGAATCATAAGCTATAAAATGTAACTTTGTTGCTAAACGAAGGAAAATCAATTGCCCAAACCTACACTTGAGGATAACAATCATAACAAAGAAGAAGTACAAAAGAGTACGCTCTGAAAGCAGTGTTGATTAAATTAGAAAAATACATTAGAAAATGAGTGTAACAAAGATGCACATGCTTCGTTGGATGTGTGGTAACACGCGGAGTGATAAGGTGAGAAATGAGGATATTCGTACTAAGATAGGTGTAGCCTCTATAGAAGAGAAGATGAGAGAAAATCGCCTACGATGGTTTGGTCATATGTGACGTAAACCTATAGATACGCCAGTCAGCGAGTAGAGCGTATCAATTTAGGGCAAGTTAAAAGAGCGCAGGAGAGACCGAAGAAAACATGGATGGAGGTAATACGACAAGATATAGAGGCGAAAGGTCTTAGTGAAGGCATATTGCTCGATAGGAATGAGTGGAGAAAGCTGATCCATGTGCCCGATCTGACGTAATTCTCTTTTAGTTCATGTAGCCTACCCCAAATACTTGGGACAAATGGCTTAGTTGTTGTTGAAGGTTCCTATTTCCTAATATATGTTACAAAAAACATAACTAGAGGGAAACAATAAACATAGGTAAGTAGACTAAGAGGTGCGGACACTACAGCACACAGTAAATAACCAAGTTTTTCTTTGTAGTCATATATTGGTCTAGTGCATGTGCACAGAGGACATGGGTGGTCATATTCAGGGGCCAATCTCCATCAAAGTATGTGTACAAATCTCCAATACTATGAAACAAACTGCACTGTGAAGCAAACAATATGAAAAACTGAAGTTAGGTGATATATAGGAATTTGGTTACAGACAAATAGAAAACATTTTACATTAAGAATGAATTATATTGATAAGAATGAGAACATTAAGGTTACAATGAGAAGTCAAAAATAAATACTTAGAGGAACACAATTTTTTTTGAAGTAACACCGAAAAGAAAACATAATCCTCATCAAGTAGATAAGGACCGAGCATAAGTTTCTCTACAACATAATTCTCTCTTGCTCATAATAATCTTGGTCATGAATTTGATAATATATCATGGAGGTAGATATCTGGTTGGCATCTAATCATAAAGATTTGATCAATACTTTTGTGGAGCTTTCTCTACTTTGAAATCATAATGCATAGAAGGCCTAATTCTGCTGGAAAAAGGTGATAATATCTTCCAACTTTGTTATTACAGTCAACAATAAACCATACTAGGAAGGGGGAAAAAAAAGCATCCGCTAAGGAGATTGGCGATAAAATGCAGACACTTAGAGCGAACACTTCCAGAGAAACAAGTTTGAAATCACATCCATAATTAAAACAATAATTATTCAAGGAGAATTTTTTCAAAGGTACAAAAAACACAATCGGGGAAAATGCTTAGAAAACCAAGAAAGTAATCTTTCTACATATAGTGACGAAAGAAGTTGGTTGGCCGAACAAACAAAATATCATAACACAGTTTGTTCCCATTGACCAAATTATAAAATCCATTAGAAGTGGACTGAGCTCCTATCAGATCAAAGTGTTAGCAGGGCTCTAGTTGACCAACATATGAACTCTGTTCATCTGTAGATTCGTAATAAAACACCCTTGCAGACTACGAATTATAACCACATTAGGGGGAAAAAACTAAAGTTGACAATACATGGGAAAAATATTAGTAATACATAAGGAGCATAGTGTACAAGGATACAAAAAGTTCTATAAAAGAATGCACCATACTGAAAATAATCATTCACTGAGCAGAAAGAATGCACTTAGATGTGAAATTTAGACAAAAAATATGGGAATACATTTGAAGTCACATCCATAATGAAAGATAATGCTTAGCATGCATAAAGAACTGAGTTAACATAACAAGACATAGTAATAGAACATATTAGCAAAAATCAACTGGGAAACCTAAGCAATCTCTGAGTTGAAATAATAACTACAACTAAAAGATGCAATTAAAATATAATCAAGGAAATTAGTAACTTGTATCTAAAATATAAAATAAAAATAAGACATGATCTACTGATTAACAATGATGTAATGGATGACTGAAGAAGATGTGTGACCATTTTTGGCAGACTCAGAGGATATTGTCTCTTGCAAGAAATCAGACCAAAATAAAGGCTCTGGAGAAACAAAGAATATCACTATCACACTTTTATAGACTTCTTTGACTGACAGAGAAACATTACAATAGTTAAAAAATTAAATATAATACACATTTTACAAGTTCAGCTGATTAATCACATTTTGCACTGGTTGGCAGCAAAAGATGTTTGAACAAATTTGGCATCCTCATGAGGACATTTTCCCTGGCATGTATATCCCTAACAAAAATAAAGGCTGCATACAATCAAACAATGGTATAACCAGTGACCGGAAAACTCAAATGCACCAAAAATCCCTCTCATATGACCTTTGCCAAAATATCCACATTATAAAATAAAATCACAGATCTGAAAACACTTTTTAAGTTCAAACCTGGAGAGAGAGAGACCGATGTAGCATCAATCACTAGACTGAAATGCAATATAATGATCTTGAAATGTGTAGGATTGAGAAAATAGATGCTTGTACTGGAGACCCAAGGTTAAGACTGTGAAAGTCAGTAGGAGTGAAAAAATAAATGATTGTATTTGCTATTCACTTGCTAGTGTGAATGTGTGCTGCATGCACTTCAGCAATGGAACTATATGCCGCATATAATGCATTTATAGAAAAGATTTGCCGCAAATCTATATGAGAACATCTGAAAGACAAAATCATGGAAAATGAGTTCCTCATTCAATTTTTTGTTGCAATATATTTGCAATTATTAATGAACAATACTGAAAAACATTCATTCAGTAAGGAGAGATGAATAAATTGACCCCCCCTCTTAAGAGATATTTTGAAAATTACATCCATAACTAAAAGCAGAAACTACTGAACAAGTAAAATTTAAATCATAAAAAGGCCATGAAAAATCAATTAGAAAGCAACCTCATATACAAACCAAAAGATGGAAACCATTTGCCTCCATGCTTGAGGGCAAAAACTGTTATCACATTGAATGAAAGAAAGGGTGCTCCAAGAAGAAAATACATTAGATCTTAAAGTTTAGGAGTGACAAAATAAAGAAGATGTGTGAAATCAGCTATGCCTGAAATCAAAGAACTCTGTTCATGTGTAAATTCCTAATAAAACTCCCTTTCAAACTACAAATTATAACCACACATTAGAGGTAAAAACTGAAGTCAACAATGACATGGGAAAAATATTAGTAGGTACAAGTCGAATAGTGTACAAGCCTACACGGATACAAAAAATTCGATAACAGGATGCACTGTATTGAAAAGAGTCATTTGCTAAGCAGAAGAATGCAGTTAGATGTGAAGCTTAAACAGGACATTTACGGGAATACATTTGAAGTCACATCCATAAGGAAAGATAGTGCAAAGGACAGAGTTAACATAACAGGACATAGTAATAGAACAAATTAGCAAAATCAACGAGGAAACTAAGCAACTCCTGTGGGGAAATAATAACTACAACTAAAAGATGCAATCTAGATATAATAAAGAAAATTAGTAACTTTGGTAAGTTGTATCTAAAATAGAACATAAAGATCAGACATGATAAAAAAGTAGTTCAACTGATTAACAATATCTCTATTGGATGACTGAAGTAGATGGTGAACACATTTGACATACAGAAGATTTTCTCTTGCAAGGATTTCAGCAGACCAAGATAAAGGTTGTGAAGAATCAACGAATATTCACTTTGATAGACTTCTTTTGGTTGGTTGCCACCAATGACTGACAGAGAAGCATTATAATAGTTAATATAATACACATTTTACAAGTTCAAAGACTAAAAACATCATAAACTGGTTGGACTAAAAAGATGTTTTAGCAAACTAGCATCCCTCATGCCCTGGAACAGACATCAGCCAACGAAAATAAAGACTCTAGAAATACACAATCATTCTGATGATATAACCAGAGACCTAAAAATCTCAAATGCATCAAGCATTCCTCTAGCAATGGACCTTTGCCAAAATATCCAAATTATAAAATAAAATCACAGATCTGGAAAACTGTAGAATAATTCGTGATACTAAGGCGTAAATAAATTTACTTAAATCAGCTCAGATAGAAATTTTTGGAAGGAAAAAAATGCATCAACCTGAAATCTACAATAAATTAATGAGTGAAATCATACTGCAGTGTAGAGTTCATACTTGACGGGAAAGACCAATGTAGTATAGAGAATCACTTGGCCAATAATTGCTATACTAAGATCAAATGATCCTGAATTGTGTAGGGCGAGACGTAGATGCTTGCCCTGGAGACCAACTTTAAGCCTATGAAGCCTGTAGAAGAGAGAATAAATGCTTAGTCACTAGTGTAAATGTGCACTGCAAGAAACTGCATGCTTCCTATCAAGTTGCTTAAGGGCATATACTTCAGTACTGGAGCTATATGCCGAAATATAATCATGAAAAAACTTTGCTGCAAATCTATGTATAAGGAGAACATCTAGGACAAATTCAAGGATAAATAAATTCATCATTCCTTTCAATTTATACTACTATTGCAATTATCACTGAACTATACTGTAAAAATCATTCACTAACAAGACTTGCAGTCAAATCGAACCCCTCTTTCGAGACATTTTGGAAATTGAATCCATAATTAAATAGAAATTTGCAATCAGAAAGTGTTCAATAACTAAATAAAATTTAATCACAAGTCCATAGGAAAATCAACTAGAAAGCAACCTTCATATACAAACCAAAGATGGAAACCATTTGCCCACCTCCATACTGATGCTTGAGGGCAGTTCTGTCATCACAATGAATGAAAGAAAAGTTCCTAGAAGAAAATGCATTAGATATTAAAGTTAAAAGTGAGGCAAAGTAAAGAAGATGCTTGAAATCAGTTATGTGGGGAAAGGTATAAAGTGCAACCTATGACGACCCAAATTTCATGTATTCCAAGTTCTTAATCAAAAGTCAGACACAGACACATCATTAAGAAACAAATCCTATGTATCTTTATTTTAAATGAGCATGCATTTACACGTGCCTGAAAATCTAGTGATAAAACAGTCACACAGAAAGAGGGCGAGTATAATATAACAATCACAGAACATACTAGCAAAATAAAAAAACTAATTAGAAATAACTGCAAGTAAAGATCTACTTTTCAATATACAGCCTGTAGTAAGTTTATGTTGCATATCTTAAACTAGTTGGCAGATTTAAAAGTTAGTGACAACATTATATACGAACTCCATCTATCCAAAATCAGATTTAATTACAAAAATATTGAAACCACAAGGCTTTCCCTAGAGGAGAATACGAAGCTGAAAAGAACTCCTTTTACATACATCAAATGAAAGGTACATGAATTTTCTTTGATTCATGGAATTTAATATCTTAATTTCAAATATCACACACAGGATTTCAGGAGCAGAACATGTCAAGGTTGTTGATAACCAACTTTATTGGATTGGTCAATTAAACAACATGCAGGTGATATTTAACAAGGTCATGACTTTTTAATTTGGAGGCATCATCAGTTCATTGTGCATACTAAAATCATGAAAAGATATAGAATACCACATGTACCCAAAATGAGGGTAAATCCTAATTCAAGAAAATATCAAATAAATGCAAGATCAAAAATTTCAGAGAAAAAAAAACTAAGCCTTGATAGGATAGCACTGGAGAGGAACCAAAACCTAGATTAGAACATCATCGGGCTGGCTCAACGACAAATCCGATAATTGCATGATCCCAGAAAATAAAAAAAAAAAAAGAGAACAAAATTAGATTAGAATTTAAAGGGGAATTATAACAATATAAAGACCTGAATACAATTCTTTTCTCTCTTTCTCTCATGAATCTCTCTTTAACCTTAATTTACAAATAAACACAAAATTACATGGAATAAAAAGAAAAGAAAATTAAAACCTAATTAAACTAAGATCAAAATCCTACCCTAAACTTTCTGCCCGTGTACGTTCTGAACTGGTGCTATTTATAGGAGAAATGGAGAGTAGAGGAGACGTGTAAAGATATGGGAGAATCGCGTCCCCAACAGGCAATCTGGTCTCACCTGGAGAAGCGTTTTGTGCCAGTCTTTCCTATCTTCCCGTTATCCTATATTTTCTGGTAGAATTGCTCTTATCCCTCTAGATCTTTTAGAATATTTGTCTCAATCTTTAATTATGAATTTAATCTATTTAATATCTGAATTAAATGGGCTTTTGGGCTCATTTGCTTCCTTCTCCATTAAATAATAAGAGAGTTAAACTAACAGAGTTTATTATAAAATAAATATAAAATGTCACAATAAATATGCAATATTAGTGAACAATCACACCTCCATACCTATCTTTTGCTCTCCTTGAGCAAAACAAAAAATAAAAAAAAACAGAGCTAACTTAATCTAACTCACTTCGTAGGAATCATGGTTGCACTAGCATGTGCAACAAGCCGTTTAAACCTCTAGGTTAACCTTAGAGAATGAGTTTTGTTTCGTGAGGATTTTCAGTAGATTGCACTCACAAAATTTATAAAAGAAAAAAAATAAAGTGTTAGTGTTTTCGAAAACACATTTGAAATAGATAATTTTTGAAGCATTCTGGCAAAAACTAAGTAATCTATAAGCCATAGGGTTACCAAACTATTCATTTTTAAATTTAGTCTACATGTAAGAACTTGTTATCAATCAAGATAAGGATCAAAATTGTATTTCTCACCTAGTCTTTTAGTTTACCCTAAATCATATGCACTTTTGTGACCGTAAATATTTGATTAAGAATTTTCAACTCTAACTCTTATGTCTTATTTTACATTTTATGGTGGCAATGTCTCAGTCTTATTAAGCTTTCTAATTCGCCCATGTAATGAACCTTAGGTTAGTGACTCTCAAACGGACGGACGATTCAGGGTACCGGGTGAGAAAACACTCTATGAACTTAAGAACTCGAGCAAATAAGGCCATAAAATAAGGATTTTATTTGTAATATGGATCAGTTTTAGGCGTGAATGCTTATGTTTTATGAGGCACAAATACCCAGCCTAATTAGAAAATTTTTAATATATATATATATTTTTAAGGCATAAGAATTTTTATTTTTGAACCCTAAGTGTGTAGCGTATAAAGTATGCATATTTCATCAATGTAAAAATTAAGACTAAATTTCTTTTCTAATTTTTATCCCTAATCCTAGAAATCAAATAAATAATATTATTTTGATCAAGTATAAGAAATCCTAATTATGATTCTCCTATTTCTTAAAATTAACTTAATTTCTTACAAAAATAGATCAAAATATTGTTTTCTTTTTAAAAAATTTTAAAATAAAAGAAAAATATTTTTTTATAATTATATATACAAAAAGGAAGGAAAAAACTTATGTTAGTGAAACCTTCCCCCACACCTATCTCATGCATTGTCCTCAATATATGAATAAGTGCATTTATGTATAAAAAAGAAAGAAAGAAAAAAAATGTTATCTCAAGATGGTGGTCCGATCGAGGTCTGATTGGTGCAAGCGTTACTGCTCAATCTAAATAATGTGGTGGTCGGTGAAACCCACCTTTGACTTCTTTCCTAATGAAATTTTTACAACCCGAAATTGAATAGGATCATGCTAGATCCTATCAGGATACTCGTCTAGATTATATGATCAATCTTGAAATATCATCTCGGAGTCATGATAGTTTATACCTTGATACAACAATGGATTGTAACTTGGTGAAATTGTTGATTTGAGCTCAAAAGTGAAATGTGCGGGAACCAATGCTGACTCATGAAATTGATTTAATTCAAGTTTAGGTTCAAGAGTGGGATTCGGTTCAAGAGTTTGGTCCAAAATAAAGGGTTGAAATTCACATTCATTTTTCATCAATGGAATGTGACTATCCAAAATAGGTGGTTCATATTCAAGATTTATAGGTACGAGAATCAATGTTGGTTCAAGAATGTAGTTCGAATCAGGTAAGGATACCAAAGTCAACATAAATTTGAAAATCAGAATTGAATTACAAATTTGAAGATCGGGGTCACATTCTTGTCCAAGTTCAGTCTCAGTAAAATTAAAACTTGTCATTTGTCAAAAGTTGGGTATTGGTCAAATTCAAGATGGTTTGATGATACTGAGTTTGGTTGAAATTTTTAAGACACTAGGATTCTTAGGTCTTGTCAATATGGTTAGAAAAATCAAGAATGGTTGAAAATATGTTAGGTAGAGTTTCCTCACTCCTATCAATCATTGGGTGCATAACTGATCCAACCCAGCCCTATTGATAAATTGTGGAAATCATTTTGGATCTGAATCATGGCTTTTATGCTACTTTTCAAATTAATCGATTCTTCTTCTTGTTATGGTGGGACTTGAAAAACGGAGTATGAATTTTGGATTTGTAGATTTGTGGGAATTGTGAGTCCATCATATTTCGAAATTGTCGCTCGGACTTTCTAAACTTTTTTCTAACTTGAATTTTTCTTCAATCGGTCGATCTTGAAATGGAGTATATGAAGTAAAATGTTGGAAAAATGGTTGACTATATGACTCGAGGGAGTTGTATCCTCATTGACTCGATGAAAAGTGGTGATGATTATTTCAGTCTTGATTATAATTATAAGATTCGTGCATATGTTGAGTCCGATAAAATATGATTCATATCACACAAAAAGACAAATCAAAACAAACAAACAAATAATTAAACAAAAGAAAGAAAAATCTAGCCTATGATAGAATAGACCTAGACGACTCGTAACTGGTTGACTATCTAAGAGAAGTATATTGCAGCAGTCTAGCCACATTGTTAATCAGGTAGGGGCAAAATACAGTGGGAGATATCCGTACAGAGCAATGGGACTTAAATATGCCAAACCATGGTTTTCGAGAATCTTGCCTCTTAATCCCCAGTCTTAGACACTATTTGATCAAAGTCAAAATCTAACAACCTTCTATCGAGGTCAATCTCCTATTGAGTCTAAGATGTCCTTAGGGCCAATGGCTACTCAGTTTTAATTAGGCCTGGTTAGTGATGAGGAGATAATTTTTGGGCTAAGGAGGTTGTAATGATTTTTTCACCTTATTTTGTTTATAGGTTAAGTCCTTAATTTATTTTAGTTCGCGTGTGCATGATATAACTAAAAAATAAACACTAAGCAATATACCATACAAGTGTGTTTTATAAGTTAATGTGATGTAGACATACTTTTGCTCCAGCGCTCTTTAACAGTAATGAAACTATAACGGATTAAACAAATGCCTAAATGTAAAATCTAAAACTATTTTTAGCATTTACAATCAATCAAGTATTGTTGAGTTTAAAAAAGTGTTGCAGAATATAATAAACAGAAAAATATATGGTTGTAGAAGTAATATCATTGAATTTCAATCAACCTGTAAGAAAGCAGATCAGTAATTTTAAACTATTGCCGCGCAAACGCGGCTATGATTGCGTTTTCGCGATAAAATAGAGGGCTCTATTGCTCTGCCTTCGTGGGCAGAGTCAGCGAATAGTTATATGTGTTCTGTAGTTGTTTGTTTTCATAATTCAGCTCTTACACACAAAAATAGAAGAAGAAAAAGTTAACCGCTAGTAAATTAAAAAAAATTATCATCCCTTTCCGACAACGACGCCAAAATTTGATCAAGGTGAATCCTGCACAGAAAAACAAAGTTTAGAAATTAAGACTAAGATGTGCTAAAATTTCTCAATACTAAACTCTAACAAGTGGCTATGCGGGTTGTGATCCATAAAGGAGGAAAGCAATGCAAGCGTTTCAGTATTCTTTTTAAATCACTGAAACCGGTTAAATGTTTTTCTTAGTTTTTTATAAGAAAAG
>JAVJIF010025393.1:0-60103 GCA_038442645.1 Agave tequilana | reverse complement strand
GTTGGCCCAATGGCCTTCCACTCTAGTTTTGATGATGATCAACTCATGTAGTTATATTTACTAATATTCTTGTGTTTCTAAGTTTCAGATCATTAGCAGGATATTAGTGTTGGTGATTAGCTTCAACAAGATGTTTGGAAGCTTATCATGGTGATTCCGGTGCCAAAGCTTAAAGATCATACCTTTGCACTCGGTGGATCGCGTTTGGGAGCAAGTCTACTTGAAGATGGAGATCATCAAGAGAAGACTTAGGTATCCTAGTTTAGTTTAGTGTTTTAGATCCATTTGTAAAGCTTAGTTTAGTTGATATGCTCAAGTGCACAAACACACACGTTTTATGTTTAATGTGTGATTTTATGAATAGTTGGATCAAAACAAGTTTTCATGATTTATATGTATAGTAGATGTTTTCTAGTTATACATACATGCTTAACTTATAGACAAACTTATTTTGACATTCCTATTCATGTTTTGGAAAAATCTAGTTTGATAAAAATACAAGTTTTATTTATGATAAAATTGGCAGGACACAAAAATGAATTGATATGATTGATATATGTCTTGAAATTTTTATCACAAGTTTAGTTTTCAAGTAAAATGATAAAACATATTTTTGTGGATTTTTTAGAAGTGTTAAAAGATTTTTTACAAATTTTCTATCTCAAAAATCTGCCCAGAAAAACTGTATTTCAGGCAGACCGGTCGACCGGGACAGTCGACCGGCTGCTGTGTCCGGATATGCACAGGCTGTGCATGTCCGTCGGTCGACCGGGTCACGGACCCAGTCGACCGATAGAGAGTCTGCTCTCTGTATCTTTTCGGTCGACTGGGTCGGTCGACCGATAGAAGGAAACTGTGTTTCCTCCTTGTTGGTCGGTCGACTGGCAGTCGACCGAAGCCCCAACGGTCATATTTTCGACCGTTGCCGGTCGACCGGGCCGGTCGACCGGTGGCTGTCAGAATTGCCACATCAGCCTAACGGCTAGTTTTCTGGTTTGGCCTATATATACCCTATTCTTTGGGATTTTGGCTAAGGTTTTTAAGAGAAAAATTTCTGGTTTTCAGCAGAGTTTAAAAGAGTTTTAAAAAGAGTTTTTAGTGCTTTTAACTTCTCATCTTTATTGATTTGGGTTTTGAAAAATCAAAGAAATTGGAATTTGGGATTTTTGTATTGGCATTCATTCTCTATCTTTTACAAGAAATTTCCAAGTGTTTTTCTTTGTTGCTTGTTTTCCAAAACACCTAGTTTCCACACTTGAGCTATCTTCTATCCTAAACTATTAGGATCTTTGTTTTTTGTGGAAAAGAAAGAAAAGAGAAAGAAAAGAGAGTTTGTGGTTTTGGAACCACTTGTTGTAAACACCCTTTTATTTGTGAATCCCTCTTCGGTAGAGGTGATCGGGTGATTGGTTTGTGAGCCTCTTAAGGAGAGGCATTTGTTGTGGTTGGCTACGGGCCGTATCCCTCTTCGGTAGAGGTGGTTGTGTGTTGTATTGCCTCGGTGGCATTGTAAGTTGAGAGAGGAGTTAGGGGCTCCTATAGTGGATTAGAAATCCTACACGGTGGTGTAGGCGGGGATGTAGAGCTAGGGGCTCGAACCTCGAAACACATCTTGGTCTTTGCGTTTGATCCAATTTCTCTCAACTCTACTCTTTTTACATTTGTGCAAGCATCATCCATTCATATCATCATATATACTTGCTTGTGTTTTGAGCATTGTTTCATATTGCCTTGCATATATTTCTATTGCTATTCATCTATACTTGCTTGGCTTAATTGTGTGCATTGTATTGCTATATCCTTGATTGCTTGGATTGCTTGTGTGTGTGCAACACTTATGCTCATCCAACAAGAGCTTCATATAGCACCTCAACCCATTCAAGGGGAATCAAGAGGTGCTTGTCCAGAGCCTCGCAAGGGGAATTCGGCAACACTTGTTGGATTGTACTAAGTGTTCTTGTAAGATTGTTTTAGCTTCCGCATTTAGCACACTTAGTTTGCATTAAGTTCCATAGATTAGCACTTACACCTATTCACCCCCCCTCTAGGTGTACTTTCAATTGGTATCAGAGCTAGTGCTCCTGATATTAGGCTTAACATCCTAGGAGTGATCCATTTGCTTGCTAATCTACATTTGCATTTGTTCATTTGCACACATATAGTTTACCATGGACTTCATGACCCCACCTATGTATGATGCTTCCAACATTCTTGTTTGGAAGACTAGGATGTCCATTTACCTACAAACCCTAGGTTTACATGTTTTATCTTGCGGCTACCAAGAAATGCTATCTTGGTAACCTCATTCATATAAGGGCCAATGCACAAGCCCTAGAGGCTATTAGAAACACATTGCCTAAAGATTATCTTTTACATGTTTCTAATATTGATTCCGCTTTTGTAGTGTGGAATTTATTGACAACCACAACCGCTACCTCCGGCTTCAAGAACAAATCCAAAAGGAAGAGGAATCTAGTGGAGAATCCGATTCCCAATGCTTCATGGTCCAGGGAATGACTCCCTTGAGGTACAATCGGAAACTCTATTAGATTGTGTTGATAGTGCTAGTTCTTCTAATGATTATATTGATCCCCATGCTTTGAATGAAGAACTTTCATTAGTTTGTGAAAAATTAATTGAGAAGTATAACATTTTGAAAAAGAAAAGTCTAGGCATTAATAATGAAAACAAAAATTTGATTGCTAGACTTGATATTGTTTTGCAAGAGAAAGAGGAGATTGCTAATGAGAAGGATTCATTAAAATCTCAACTTGACCTTGCACTTAAAGAAAATGAACTTTTGAAAAATAAAAATGATTGCCATGTTCTTTTGAAGAAAATGAAAATTTGACTTCAAAAGTAGATTTTATTTTAAAAGAGAATGTTGCTTTGAAAAATAAAATCATTTCCATTTCAAATGATTTAAATATTTGCTTAGAGAAAAATATTGTTTTGCAACATAAGATGGATGCACATGTTTGCCATGCTAGTGTAGCCTCATCATCTAGACTACCTAATGCATGTACCTCTTCTTCTAGGATTAACAATGATATATCCATGCTTAAGAAGAAGGTAGATTGTTTGGGGTCCACTATGAGCCAATGTGCTATGAATCATACACGGTTGGAAACTTTGCTTCGAAAGAAACAAGTTCCATCCTTCATGCATGCACACCCTCCACGGCATACACATGCTCCTCACAGACACCATCCTAACACTATGTATGCTCATGTGTACACTTGTACACATTGTGGTCGAAAAGGCCATCTTGCTAAATTTTGCTATGATAGATTAAATACTCCAAATTTAGCAAAGAAATATGTTTGGGTTAGAGAAGGGACTAACCCCCATGGACCCAAAAGACAATGGGTACCAAAGACCACCCCTCCAATTTTTGATGTAGGTGAGGGCTCTCACATGACATGAGAGTGTTGGCACCTTGGAGTGGATGTGTTCCATGCTTAAAGAATACTTTTTGGATGCATCACTTTCAAGGGAGAAGATTTGGTGGAAAGGACCACCATGTTTTGGAGACAAGGAAAGTTGCCTTTTAAGGCTTTGGTAACAATTCCTAACTCCTTATTATTGTTTACATGTTCATATCATTTGTTTTATAGCATGTCATTGTTTAATGTTCACTATGTTATATCATGTTCATTAGATTAGTGATATACATGCTTAGTTGTTTAGAGACACCCATGCTCAATATAGATTTATATTTGTGTGATCTCACTTTTGATCTAATATGTATATCCTAGATCTAATGCATATGCATATACATATTGATCATATGAACGTTTGTTTCATGTTTTAGTTGTATCATGTTGTTTTATATGTGTTTTGTGCTTCATGTGGTATATACATGTTTAAATGTAGATTTTATCAAAACTTGCATGTATACATGTACACTTAGTGAGAACAAATTGACTTATATATGTTTTGCCCTTCATGCTCATTTGTACCCACTATGTGCACAAGTATAGGCTAGTTTTGATGATTCCTTTATTTATACTTGTCATACCTATTTTTATGATTCTACTTCATGTATATGTATTTTAAATTCAAACCTAATAAATATACATGTATACCCATGAGTCTTTTGCCTTCAATGCAAATATTTTTAATAGACTCGTTTATGGTTGGGATATGTATGCATATTGTTAGATTTGGATGGATCATACATATACCTAGAAGTTGGTTCACAAAATAAAAGAATTTTGATGAATTTATGTGTTTTGTTTTAACAAAATGATATTCGTGTTTGTCTTGTGCTTAATGATTTGATTACTTGTTTAAGTATTAGTCTTCATTAAGACTAGTTATATACCTATACATATAGTGGGACACAAATAAATCTATATATGATTGGGTTGAATGCTTATTTGTTCCCATTAGTTGTATGAGTATAGTCTAGTTTTGATGATTCATATATTTTAGACTTGTATTCATATTTTTAATTTATATGAGTTTTAATTTCGTGTATATGTTTATTTTGCCAAAACATTAAGATATACATGTATAATCCTTGAGTCTTTTGCCTTCATGCAAATCCTTATATATGGACTCAATTGTGTTTAGGATATGTATGTATACTTATTGTGTTGACAATTTATACATATACCTTGAAATGAAATTAGTTAATGAAAATTGGTTTTTCGTGTTTTCATATTTAAGTTTTACTTCATGTATATGTCCATCTAGTTCAAACTAATCCTATACATATACATTCCTTTTTGAGCCACGTGCCTTCATGCATATACTTTGTGGACTCGTTTGTATTTTGGATATGTATGTATACCTTAGTTTATACTAGACATACATATGCCTTAAAGATTAAGTAGTTCTATGATCTTTTGTTTTAGATAAGTATTATTGTTTAAAGGAATTAAAAGAGCTTAATGAAATATTTTTCATAATTGATTTTCACATGTTAGTTATACACACGTAATTACTACCTTACTCATGTTTTGTTTCTCATGAGTTGTGCTTTATTGATTAGAGTGAATGATTATTATGTGATTTTCATTTCTATGAAAAATAATCTTGTTTTATTCCTTGCTTGAAGGATTTCGTACTAGTTTACAAAACTTTCCATTTTTAACTAGTTCGAATTCTTTTTTTTGTAATATGAGATATACCATGCTTGTTATTTCAATTGGTATCATTGAACTCTTTCAATTGGTGTCAATTTTTGATCTTCTTGTATACTCATATAAGTTTTGTATATGTATGCTTACTCTTTCAAGAATATCAATGTCAATTGGTATCTAATTTTCATACATATATTTTTGTTTATGCTAGTGCTTGAGTTTCAATTGTGTTTAAATTGATTACTTTAAATTGGTATCAAGACTATGCATTATTTTAGTTGGTATTTCATAAAGGGGGAGAAAATTTGATGTTGTCTTTTCAATTGGGATTTGACTCTCACTCCCTTGCTTTATGTTAAAATTGAAACTATATTTTAACATTATTGATCTCAAAAGTTTTCAAATTGGTATCAGGTGTTTAAAAGAACATATTTCTCTTAATGATGTCAAGATGTTTATGTTGAGTATTTTTAATTGGTATTTCAAAATTTTGTTTTTATGAAAGTTTCAATAGTTTTGACTTACATTGCCTATATGTGTATAGATTCATGTTGAGTGTATCCTATATTGAGGAGCTTGACAACTCTTCTTTATGAGATACACGTGTGTAAGGAGAGCTTCACATCTCTTTTTATGCATTACGTATTTTGTGTTATGTGAATTAGGGCGTGTCTTCCTTTCTTCATGTAATTCATATATGTAGGGAAGCTAACTTAACGTCTTCCTCTTCATGAATGTCTATCTCACATACGATTTATTGATCCATGTTGAATTTCTATTGGTATCTAGATGCACTTCATTGACATATTTTTAATTGATATCAATGTTTTGATGTTTAACCCTTCATTGGTTCTTGATTTAGAACAAAAAGGGGGAGAATAATTTGTTTTTATAATTTTACCCCTTTATTGATGATTGACAAAAAGGGGGAGAAGAATTTGGCTTTTGGCTTTTATATGCATGTATTTGTTTTAATAAGTTTTATTAAGAATGTGTTGTTTATGTTATTGGTATCTAGAGCTTAGAGTTTGTCTTACTTCATTGGTATCTAGAGCTATAACATGTTTATATTGTTTAATATTTTTTATTTTATTTATGCATGAGTTAAGGGGAGCTTCTTTGAAGCTTAACTTTAATCCATGCATATATAACTCCATGAGTTTTGTCATCATCAAAAAGGGGGAGATTGTTGGCCCAATGGCCTTCCACTCTAGTTTTGATGATGATCAACTCATGTAGTTATATTTACTAATATTCTTGTGTTTCTAAGTTTCAGATCATTAGCAGGATATTAGTGTTGGTGATTAGCTTCAACAAGATGTTTGGAAGCTTATCATGGTGATTCCGGTGCCAAAGCTTAAAGATCATACCTTTGCACTCGGTGGATCGCGTTTGGGAGCAAGTCTACTTGAAGATGGAGATCATCAAGAGAAGACTTAGGTATCCTAGTTTAGTTTAGTGTGTTTTAGATCCATTTGTAAAGCTTAGTTTAGTTGATATGCTCAAGTGCACAAACACACACGTTTTATGTTTTAATGTGTGATTTTATGAATAGTTGGATCAAAACAAGTTTTCATGATTTATATGTATAGTAGATGTTTTCTAGTTATACATACATGCTTAACTTATAGACAAACTTATTTTGACATTCCTATTCATGTTTTGGAAAAATCTAGTTTGATAAAAATACAAGTTTTATTTATGATAAAATTGGCAGGACACAAAAATGAATTGATATGATTGATATATGTCTTGAAATTTTTATCACAAGTTTAGTTTTCAAGTAAAATGATAAAACATATTTTTGTGGATTTTTTAGAAGTGTTAAAAGATTTTTTACAAATTTTCTATCTCAAAAATCTGCCCAGAAAAACTGTATTTCAGGCAGACCGGTCGACCGGGACAGTCGACCGGCTGCTGTGTCCGGATATGCACAGGCTGTGCATGTCCGTCGGTCGACCGGGTCACGGACCCAGTCGACCGATATAGAGAGTCTGCTCTCTGTATCTTTTCGGTCGACTGGGTCGGTCGACCGATAGAAGGAAACTGTGTTTCCTCCTTGTTGGTCGGTCGACTGGCAGTCGACCGAAGCCCCAACGGTCATATTTTCGACCGTTGCCGGTCGACCGGGCCGGTCGACCGGTGGCTGTCAGAATTGCCACATCAGCCTAACGGCTAGTTTTCTGGTTTGGCCTATATATACCCTATTCATTTGGGATTTTGGCTAAGGTTTTTAAGAGAAAAATTTCTGGTTTTCAGCAGAGTTTAAAAGAGTTTTAAAAAGAGTTTTTAGTGCTTTTAACTTCTCATCTTTATTGATTTGGGTTTTGGAAAAATCAAAGAAATTGGAATTTGGGATTTTTGTATTGGCATTCATTCTCTATCTTTTACAAGAAATTTCCCAAGTGTTTTTCTTTGTTGCTTGTTTTCCAAAACACCTAGTTTCCACACTTGAGCTATCTTCTATCCTAAACTATTAGGATCTTTGTTTTTGTGGAAAAGAAAGAAAAGAGAAAGAAAAGAGAGTTTGTGGTTTTGGAACCACTTGTTGTAAACACCCTTTTATTTGTGAATCCCTCTTCGGTAGAGGTGATCGGGTGATTGGTTTGTGAGCCTCTTAAGGAGAGGCATTTGTTGTGGTTGGCTACGGGCCGTATCCCTCTTCGGTAGAGGTGGATTGTGTGTTGTATTGCCTCGGTGGCATTGTAAGTTGAGAGAGGAGTTAGGGGCTCCTATAGTGGATTAGAAATCCTACACGGTGGTGTAGGCGGGGATGTAGAGCTAGGGGCTCGAACCTCGAAACACATCTTGGTCTTTGCGTTTGATCCAATTTCTCTCAACTCTACTCTTTTTACATTTGTGCAAGCATCATCCATTCATATCATCATATATACTTGCTTGTGTTTTGAGCATTGTTTCATATTGCCTTGCATATATTTCTATTGCTATTCATCTATACTTGCTTGGCTTAATTGTGTGCATTGTATTGCTATATCCTTGATTGCTTGGATTGCTTGTGTGTGTGCAACACTTATGCTCATCCAACAAGAGCTTCATATAGCAACCTCAACCCATTCAAGGGGAATCAAGAGGTGCTTGTCCAGAGCCTCGCAAGGGGAATTCGGCAACACTTGTTGGATTGTACTAAGTGTTCTTGTAAGATTGTTTTAGCTTCCGCATTTAGCACACTTAGTTTGCATTAAGTTCCATAGATTAGCACTTACACCTATTCACCCCCCCTCTAGGTGTACTTTCAACTCTCACAATGCAAGTATAAAGATAAGCAATCATTCAAAGAGATAGAAGTTAGCTATGTAAGTTGTTAGCTAGCCATGCAATAGAAATTTAGCTATCCATTACACAAGTAACAAAGCAACACTTCATGATGTAAAGCAAAGAGAAGTAAAGCAATGAAAATGAAAGAAAGCAAAGTAAGTAAAGCAATGCAAAGTAAAACATACTAGAACTTGCAAAGAGAAGACGAAGCTTTGATTAACCCTTGTTACAAGTGATGTCACCTCCTTGATTACAAGCTTTCAACAGCACTCACTTTCTCTCTTTGACAAAATCTCTAGGAGGAAGAAGATGGAGACTAAAACCTAGGAGAAGACTAAAACAAAATACAAGAGTTTTCCCTAGTTCTCTCCTCTCTCTTCTCTGTTCTCTAGTGCAGACCCTGGTCCTCTATTTATAGCCCTCAGTGAGAAGGATCTAGAGCCCTGGCCGTTGGCGCAAAATCTGGGATCCAACAGACCTATAACTACCGCAAATTGGCAGGAAAATCCGGGATTTTGCGGCTCAACTGAAGTTGTTGGGTAACAACTTTCTGGTACGAGTTTGTTACAAGGTTGTTATCCACGTGGCCTTCTAGAATCTTGAGCTGGCGCGTAGAATTCTCTGGATCCTGGGTTTAAACTTGGGCTTGGAATTAATCTCTTTAATTTTTGCTAATTTAAAGAGATTTTTGGGCTTTTTTCTCTTTTAAGTTGTGGACCTGCAAAAATAGAGAGAAAAAGGATTAAAATCACATTTTTATATACAATATGCATGGTATGGAAGTGGTAAAATATGCAAATATGTATAACAATCACCTGTCTCCTGCTCTTATCTGATCATACTATGAGTCTTCCCTGCTTGATATCATATGATGTATATCTACTTGCTCCTGTATACTTGTGCCTACGGCATGGTTTTCATGTTTATGATCCAGATTTATTGATACACATGTGCTTACCTATGCTCGCCATCTGGCTTTCGCATCACCACTCGCCGGGGAGTTCTGACTCCTCTGGATCCTCATGTCCAGGTCTTGGAGCTTGGAGCGTGTGGATTCTCCCAGTTGCTGATCAGAGTGGCGCAACGGTAGCGTGGATCTCCAGCAGTCCGTCCAGAGCCTCATCCTTCCAGGCCCCCTATTCGGCTCTAGAGTTTTCCTATTATGACTCTGAGCCTCTCCTTGTACTGTTCATACTTGTACATCTCCTTGTATTCTCGCATTTGCGTTTATCAGTGATGTAATATTATTGTAGTATTGGGTCACCTCTGGTGATAACTTTGTAATTGTACTCATGTGTTGGAATGTATAATGCACCACGTGCTTCCGTACTCTGATTCTTGCCTGTACTGATGCTTAGCGTATATACGTGAGGGTATTTCTGACCTGCGTATATTTGTCACAGTAACGTCTCCGTACCCGCTGGATCGGGGCGTTACAGGTGGTATCAGAGCCTAGGCTCTTACATCTTCAGTACGTCCAGATGGCAAATTAATGGTAAAGAAATTTGCAACTAGAATGCATGAATCCTGGTTATACAATCTAACTACAAGTACAGAGTTATCTATTCTTTCTTGATCATTCTTCCTTTGATTCCTAATCCCTTCCATCTTTCCCCTGTTTTGGTTTTTCGTAGCCTTTATACCAACTTAAGATATGGTTATACTAGAGAGGTAGTGGCTGGTTCTGAATGAAGCTATTATATGATCTCTTCGGCCAACTCTATGAAGCTCGGGTATTCTCAGGATTGATCACGAGCAGGTTATCTTTCAGAAGTCAGTAGTCGGGATTCTCTACGGGTATTCTATATTCTCGGCTATATCTTTCAGAGTGATCGATGCCTGGTATTCGGAATTCTCAATTATTGGTCTTCTTTATTATGCTCAGTACTATTAGGGTTTCCTTTATCTTCAGTATTCTGGCTTATTCTCGGAGAGCTATCAAGTATGTAGCACGGCTGGAATTCTATTGCTAAGCAGCGTCATCAGATCAGTATTATTTAGCATCATTCAAGGACTTATACAGCCGGAAGTGCAGAAGATGTCTATATTCAGATTATTGTTTAGTCAACTTGAGAGCACTATCTATAGTGCTTCATATCTTAATTAGTATAATTCCCGTCCTTGTCCTCTTTGTGTTCAATTTACCCCTTATCGAAATTGCGAGGACGCAATTTTTTGTAAGGTGGATGGATTGTAACACCCCGCTCCCAGAATACGTACTTAGTTGCGTATTCATATTTTTCGATCGTATTTTTTGACTTACTTCCTGTATTTGTTTTGCTTTATGAATTATTTATACGATTGTTTTGTCTTGGATTGGGATTCGTGGACTCAGAGTCAGCCCTAATCTGAACCGGGAACCCGATCCTAGTGAATTGCTTGATTTAGTCTTTTCGCTATTCTGATTTGACCGATTTAAGTTTTAAACATCATTTTCCAATATTTTAGATTTTCTATGATTTTCTGGAATTTTTCTAAATTAAATTGAAAATCGTCAAAACCGGTGTCGACTAGTGCCGCTGACCGATTCCCGGATTTTTAATTTACAAACAGATTGGAATTACTAGAAGTATCTTTTTACATCATTTCTTAAAATCATATTTTCTATCTAAATACTTTTTCTGAGATTTTTCAGAATTTATCAAAATCCGGCCAACCCGGTGTAGACCGATATTGACGGTTGACTTTATGATTTTTATTTTGAAAATGGGATTGAATTTCTGAAAACCGATTTCACCAAAAATCTTTATATAATATTTATTATTTTTGAGAATTCTTGGGAAGCTTTCCAAGTTACTTCATTTTTGGACTTTTCCGGAGTTTTCGGTGTTTTTTCCAGATACCGGAATTTTATCCAGATATTTTGCTCTTCTCTTTTTCTCTCTCCTCGCTAGACGCGAATTTCACCAACCTGAATTTAACATTTAATGCAGAGATCCTCTCCATACTGCATTTAATGCTTGTCCTGTAAGATCAATTCAGAGTCTTATCACCATGCCTTTTTGTCTTTTCAGGCAAACGCAAAATTCGCGTTTATCCTCCTAGACGCGGATTTTTCTCCGCGTCCAGTTCATTTTTCCCAAGACGCAACTTTGATTTCATGGAGACGCAACTTTCTTTGGTGCGTCTCTTTTGGTTTTGAAAAGAAAGGCAACATTATTATAATCATTTCCATTCCTTTATATAAACCCCACTCCTTTCTCTCTCTTCATTTTTTCTTCTTCTCCTTCTTAGTTTCCTGAGAACAAAACCAGCAGCCAAGAGCTCTTGCTCCCTCCTTTGGCCACCCATTCTCCACCACTTTCCCCTCTATTTTCCACCAACAACACCACCACTTCTTTCTCCTCCATCTCCTCCTCCATTCCAACAACAACAACACCACAACACCACCTCCACCATCTTCTTCTTCCTCTTCTTTTCCACCAAATAACCCATTTTCACCACCACCTTCTCCACTATCTCCACCACCATATACTCCACCTTGTCCACCAACGACCATGCCATCTTCCTCTCCTCGTCGTGCTCTTTCCGACGAGTTATTACTTCGCTCTCCGAAACTCCTTCTGCAAAACTCTAATTTTTCATTTTCAACTACACTTGAACTCCACTAATAGTTTGAATGTGAAGCTTTGGCCACCTTTTCGGCCATCTCCGGCCACTTCCGGCCACCTCCGGCCGCCGCCGGCGACCACCGGCCATGGCCGGCTACTACCCCCTTCCCTTCTCTCCTTTCATTTCCTTCTTTCTTTATTTTCCTTCTTTCTTTCTTTCTTTCCTTTCTTTTTCATTTCCTTTCCTTTTCCTTTTCCTTGTCTTCTCTGATTTTCCTCCCAAAACCTGCGTCTCTCTCCCTGTCAAACTTGCGTCACCCTTCCCTGCTTCTCTCTCTCCCCCATCCATGTGTCTCTCATTCTCTCATCTCCCTGTCTCTCTCTTTCTCTATGTTATTGCTGACGCGGATCTCACCCCGCGTCTAAGCAATTCCTTAACGCGAATCTTCGCGTTCTTGATATTTGTATAACGCGATCCACGCGTTCTTGTATCGACGCAACGCGGAGCTCATGCCCGCATCTGTGTTCTTCTTGTGTTAACGCGACGCAGAACCCACGTCCGCGTTCTCCTCGTGTCCTGACTTAAACGCAGGTCTCGAACCTCGCGTTTGTGACATCTACGTGACGCGACTTCCGCATCTGCGACCCCCGCGTCTCACTCTCAAACTCGCGTCCCCCCTGTACACAATCTCTCTCCCGGTACTCTCTCTCTCTCCATGGACTTCTCTCTCCTCTCTCTCTCACTTCTTTCTCTCTCTTGATTTTCTCCTTTCTATCACTTTCTTTCTAACGCGTTGACGCGTTGATTTCCTAGATTCTGAAGATCGGGGATTTCACCGTGTTTTTCAAGGATTTAGGCGAGTGTTCTCGCTTTCCTCTTGGCTTTCCCATTTCATCTGGTCGACTTGTATTATTCACGATTTATGCTGTTTGGAACTAACACTTTCTTTGATTGTGTTCAGCTATTATTCTATCACTTGACAAGTACATGCTTGATATATTAACACTTGATATATTATTACTTGATACCTATCATCTACATGCTAATACCTGACACCTGTCTATATCACTTGATAACTGTTGTGTCATCACCTGACACCCGACTTGCTACTTGACACCTGCTTCTTACTATGACATGACTTATCACCTGCCCCCTGATATGTTAATACTTGACCTGTGATTATCTCATTTACGGGAATACTATACTTGTTATCCTGCAATACATGCAGTGACTTGAATCTTGTACTTGTTATCCTGTACTATATATACAGTGACCTGAATCTATAGTACTCATGTACTCTTGAATTCCTGATCATGTCTTGTACCTGCTATTCCCGTAAATTTTAAACTACACATAAATCTTAAAAGGAACAACTTGCATCGGGTCAGGGGAACTTGCGGCTATCAATACATGTTCGTGTTTACAGTGGTATTAGGCATGTTGTGCAACTAAAACTTCCGGTCTGACCTGTGGGCCTCCAGGCGACCGAGGGGAGTGCTGGCTCCCTCCTTCCTGGTACCATCTTGATAAGGGCATTCTATAAGACCCTCCTGATCGCCTTGCGGCAGGTTCCGGCCACCAAGCAACGGAACAATCCTGGGCTGTGGTCCCGGGTATGTACGGGACCCACTGTAAACATTGTTCGTTGATACCCCCGTTGGTTTCCAATAATCAACCTCGACTTACTTATATATGGATGTATGTGTGTTGAGATGTACACCGGGACACATACGTAGATATATGGGTCGGACGAGTAATAATAATAAAATGCCAAGATGATAACTTGTTATGTTGCTCTACAACTTGGCTATACCACTTGTCTCGCCACAATTGCATTCATCAGGTTTTACTTCAGATTTCCGATTTTATGATTATTATACTATACCTGTTCATATCCTGCTTTCTACTTGTATTCTATCCCGCCTGTCTCCTGCTCTTATCTGATCATACTATGAGTCTTCCCTGCTTGATATCATATGATGTATATCTACTTGCTCCTGTATGCTTGTGCCTACGACACGGTTTTCATGTTTATGATCCAGATTTATCGATACACATGTGCTTACCTATGCTCGCCATCTGGCTTTCGCATCACCACTCGCGGGGGAGTTCTGACTCCTCTGGATCCTCATGTCCAGGTCTTGGAGCTTGGAGCGTTTGGATTCTCCCAGTTGCTGATCAGAGTGGCGCAGCGGTAGCGTGGATCTCCAGCAGACCGTCCAGAGCCTCATCCTTCCAGGCCCCCTGTTCGGCTCTAGAGTTTTCCTGTTATAACTCTGAGCCTCTCCTTGTACTGTTCATACTTGTACATCTCCTTATATTCTCGCATTTGCGTTTATCAGTGATGTAATATTATTGTAATATTGGGTCACCTCTGGTGATAACTTTGTAATTGTACTCATGTGTTGGAATGTATAATGCACCACGTGCTTCCGTATTCTGATTCTTGCCTGTACTGATGCTTAGCGTATATACGTGAGGGTATTTCTGACCTGCGTATATTCGTCGCAGTAACGTCTCCGTACCCGCTGGATCGGGGCGTTACAATTACAAACAATTTGAACTATTTTTGCGATATAAAAGTTAAAGCTTAACTCGAAAACCGTATTTTTCAAAAATAAACGTCTAAATGAAAAATCTATTTTTTTAAAACTTGTTCCAATACAAAATAAAGATATTAATACTTTTGAAGTATAGTGTTTATGGATAGAATCCAATACACAAAGAAGATGAAATATACTTGTTTTTGACAATAAGCTCAAAATAAGTTTTGACTAAATGCAAAACTTAAAACCATGCTATAAAATTATCAACATAAGTTTCTAAACAATATAAAGCAACATTATGTATGGATAAAATCTAATACACATATAAATCATGTAAACTCGTTTGATGAAATCTATTCATGATACCAATATATGTATTCTTTAAAGCTCAAAACCAAAACAGTTAAACTAAAACTATTTGTTATGAAAACGATATACAAATTTTGTTTGTGTATGTAAATGAGCTTGAGCAATCCACAGCTAATCTATCCTTTACATTTTATACTAAAAATAAAATCTTAAACTTATAAATATAGGACTCAAGTCTTGAAAATCTTCTTCTCCATCTTGACTTGATCCAAACTTGATCCATGAGCTAGACTCCTCTTTGATTACTTAATGTGATCTTAAAGCGCGAGCTCTTTAATCAACACGTGCTTGCTTCAAAACTTGACTTCAAATCTTTTGTTGAAGCTAAACACCGACTAAGATTTTGATAAATATCTGAAACTTATTAACACAAGATCATTAATACTATACCTACATGAGTTAATCATCATCAAAACTAGAGTGATGGGCCTTTGGGCCAACAGTCTTCCCCTTTTTGATGATGATAAAACTCATGGAGTTATATATGCATGGATTAAAGATAAGCTTCATAGAAGCTCCCCCTTAACTCATGCATAGCAATAAATATAAAGATATTCAATGAAAGCACATACAAACTAAACAACATAAACACACATATATATGCATAAATACAAGTAAACATGCATATATAAACTCTAAATTTTTCTCTTCCTTTTTGTTTATTCATTAACAAAGGGGTAAAAAAAGACAAGAAAGATATATATGCGATATACATTCATAAAAAGGAGAGACGTTAAGTTAACTCCCCCTGCATACATGCATTATATGGAGAAGGATGACTAAACTCTAACCCATATAAGCAAAATATACAATGTATAGACGGAGATGTTAAGCTCCTCCTACACGCGTGTATCACATAAAGAAGAGGGGTCAAGCTCCTCATTACATAAAATAAACTCAATATGAATCTATATGTGCAGGAGATGTTAAGCTCTCCTTACATATAGGTAATACATTTCAAATTAATTTTTAGAACCGATTAAAACAAATTTTTTATACCACTTAAAACAAATTTTAAAATTACTTGTAATCAACAAAACAAATCTTAATACCACTTGTAGTTGGCAAAACAAATGTTGATATACCACTTGTAGGTAAATATAAATATTATGAAATTATTTTAAGTTTTAAAGAACTTTTTTTTGAAATAATCACAAAATTAATGCATAAACTTGTAAAGATACCAATCGAAAAATAATTGACATTAAGAACTAAATCAAGCTTAGTAAAAAATAATTTATGCTATAAACTTGTATGGACATTGTTAATCTTAGCATAAGAAATCATAAATATATATATATATATATATATATATATATATATATATATATATATATATATATATATATATACCATTTAAAATTTGATGCATACATATATAAGAAAACATATTTGAGTATACAAAATAATGAAACAACATGAGGATCATGTGTATAACTCATATTACTCTCCCTTATCATGCACATTTTAAAAGATATTCATTAAAAGCGTACAAGGCATGGTCGCCTAACCAACCGCTCTTGAAGGTAAGAGTTCTCAAAAATAAGATTTTGAAAGTAATTATAGATTGAAAACACTACCAAGTGAAGGATAAGAGACTAGTTTAAAATAGTTTTGAAAAGTAGTTAAAGATTCTTCAAACATAAAATTAAATTATATATTTCATGAAGCATGTATATTACACAAGAGTTGTCATTCAAAATCTATAAGGTTCATAAATGCTCATGAAAATAAAGTCATGAGTAAACATATATATGAATGCACAATAATCATGTGAATAACATATTCAGGAAAATAAATCAATAAAGCTCAAAAATCAAAACTAGCATGAAATTTTTTTTAAATCATGATATATCATATAATATCATGCAAGAATCATCAAAACTAGGACATACAATGTTCAATCAAATATAAATTGAGTACACAAATAAAATAGAGCAGGTATAACACAAGTTTTAACAAGATTTGCATATTCTCATATGATATAAATATATAAACCACTATATGCTTTAACTAAAGTATATAAAAACACGAATCAACAAAAAATAGGCATGTAAATCCATTTAAAAACATAAAGAAAGTTTTTCAAAAAATACATGCTTAGCTAACAACCAATCAACCCAATATTAAGCACAAAATAATACATGATTGAGTCTAGGTTACATCACTAACATATATGTATTTAAAATATATATATACTTTTTTAAAAAGGAGGATGAAATGTGTAAATAAGATTCACTCAAAGCATCAACCAAGAGATGAGTCGTATTCTACATGCAATGCGAACGTACCTTGCTCCAGCACTCTTCAACAGTAAAATAAAGGAATTGAAAAGACACGTGCCTAATATGCAAACGTCTAATCAATTTTTATCTTTAACAACAAGTATTTTACTGTTGATTAATTAGCAGTAAGCAGGGTTATCACAGAACAAAGTTTAACAGAGCAGTAGACAGATATTGCAATTTGCAGCAACCTGCAAAAAGATGGATCAGTAGGGAACTACTCAGGCCACGGTTTCGCGACAAGTGCCGCTTTTCCGCGGCTCTGAAGTAGGCTCTTATGCTCTGCCTTCGAGGGCAGAGGCACAGAGTTGCTATATGTCCACTTCTGCTGTCAGTTTCCCTGTTCTCCAAACCTGCAAACAGAAAGAATAAAAGAATTAGTTAAAAAAAATTATTTTTAGAGAAAAACTTACCGTCCCTCCCCGGCAATGGCGCCAAAATTTTGATTGAGATTTTACCTGCACGCAAAAATAAAGAATATTAGATTTAGAACAAGTTGTGCAAGGTTCTCAATTCGAATCCACGGTAGCAGTGGCTATGCGGGTCGTGATCCTCAGGGAGGGACTAGCGATAGAAGCTTTGTCAATAAGTTATCTCTAAAGTTTTTATTTATTTAAAGTTAAGTTAGAAAGAAAGAAGATGGAGAAAAAGAAGTGATATTTACAATGAAAGTGAGGAAAAGAATTTGGAAAGATGGAGATGGTGATCTAAACTAAAGGAATAAAAGAAAGAAAACTAAAAGCTATACATACCTACCTCTTCTACCTTGCTTACCTTTGATCCGTGCGATGACTTACCTTGTCTTGGAAGGCGTACAAGTATGGCGTATAGGATCGTCCACCTTCTTAATCTACACTACGAAAATAAAAGACAAACTAACGAAGGTTTGTTCATCTCCATAGGCCATCAAGGGCTCTTCTTCGGCTAGGCAGTCTCAACGCAATTGGGTCTCATGGTTCACAAGACATTAGAGAGAAAATAGAAGAAAACAAGAACAAAAGAAACACAAGTAGAATAAAAGAACATAAAATAAAAAAAACAAACCTCAAGTGGATTTCATTAACAATGGAAGAAAAGTAGGCTTACACCGCTGTCACCTCAGTACAAGCATGGACTCCTTCCTCCATGAAAGCTTCCTCCTCTCTCAGTTACAAAATTTACAAAAGAAAAACAAAAATAAAATCTAACCTAAACTACAAGTTAGCCTAAGAAACCCTAAAATTTGCTCTGTATTTTCGCTGTACCCTTTACGGTTGCTCTGCAGGGGTATTTATAGGTGCAGAAGGAGGTAGAGTCCCAACACAACTCTCCCACGAAAACGGGTCCCGGGATAAGGCAGGATTGCCGCGGAAACGCGGCTTGGGCCGCGTTTCCACGGCCAAAGTGTGGCGGCTGGCCACGCGCTTTGGCGCGTGGCCTCCCCTGGTCCGTCCATCTGGGCTTTTTCTTCTGGAAGCTGCATCCTGGCTCTTAATCTTTTGATTTGGATATAACTTGGGAAGCAAGTTACCTAGATCCCAAATCTTTTATCCACGAATTTGTGATCTTAAATTCTCCTTCTTTGGCTTTTATCCTCATCTGCAAGTGTTTAGGGTTGAATAGAAGTCTATCCTTCCCTCTTCTTTTAGTATTTGCAACTTTGGTCCTTAGTATTTGCACTTTTGCACCTGGGCTTGGACTTGGGCTTGGATATGGGCTTTTGGGCTTCATTAAGCTTTAATTCTTTATTTAATTCAATACTCAAGGCCTGCACACAATAAATCATAAAATATTAGTAAATGTGCAGAATTATAGGAAAAAAATATGAAAATGTGATGGTAAATATAATGATAAAAATGCACTTTTCACTACCAATCAGCATGGATGGCTTTTGCATTAGCCTCAAGATATTTGCCATTTACAAAATAAGAGTCTTTAATAGTGGCAAGATAAACATGAATATCTAAGTCTTTTAGATACATAGACATCTTAACTTTCTAAGTTTGGAAGTTAAGAATATCAAACAAAGGAGGTGCAATGAAATCCATGTTTGTGTACAAATATTGTGATTAGCAAAAATGAGGATCTTTATCTCTAGCTTGTTAGATCCAAATCAAGAGCATCAAGCTCTGATACCACTTGTAGGTCACCTAAAAGGGGTGAATAGGTGACTAGATAATCTAATACAAAATAAATGTAGAATTAAAACTAATTATGTGGACTAAAACTATTATGCTAAACACATCAAGTATAACCAAAGAGTGCAGCCGAATTTTCGGTGAAGGGCTCTGGATTATCTCCTCAAGATTCCTCTAGATTAAGAGTTGAGGTGCTACTTTAGCTCTCTTGGTTCAATACTAGTGTGAGTACAAATACAATATCAAGCATGTAAGGAATAGACAAGGAATACAAGCATGCAAGATATCAAACAATCCCAAGCATATAACAATTAAGCACAAGTATATCAAGCATATAAAGATATGAACACTATAAGCATGCAAGATATAAATACAAGTGAGAGAGAGATAAGCAATCGCAAACACGAGAGATTTGTTTTGAGATTCGAGCATACTAGCTCTACGTCCCCGCCTTCACCACTATGAAGGATTTCTAATATAATCGATCCCTCAAGATCACTTAGTGCCGCGACACCTACAACAAGCTCCCTCAAGAACTCTTGGACCCGCAAGTCCCTCACTTGTTCCCGCAAGAACAACACACGCAAACTCACAAGCTTGCCGATCGCAGCCTCTACAACTTCTCAAAGTACAAGGTGGAACACGTTGTGATCACTTCACTCGATCACAAACAAAACACTCTCACAAACAAGGATCCTATAAGGATGGATATAGCAATGAAAAGCTCAATCTTGTGTGAGAAAATAAGATAGATGTGGAGGTGAAAAACTCAAGAAAAACCTTTTGAAAACTAAAGAGAATCACTCTTGAAAAACTCTATTTGGATATGAAAATGAAGCTCTATAACTTAAAGAGAACTTCCGTGAAAGTGCTTTTGAAAACACTTGAAAAATCTTACCCAAAACTGGCCAACACACCCTTTTAAATAGGGCTTCAGAAAACTGAGGCTCAGTTTTTCTGGCCAGATGACCTGTTAGTCGTGTAGGATCTAAAATATTATGTCAATACAACACTAAACAAAGATAATTAGCGTTAAATAAAATAACTTGCAAGAAAGGAAATAAATCTCAGAAAATGAGCAAACACATACACAAGAGATTTTATCCTGGTTCGGTCCTTGTGACCTACATCCA
The DNA here is from genome assembly GCA_038442645.1 of Agave tequilana. Taxonomy (NCBI): domain Eukaryota; kingdom Viridiplantae; phylum Streptophyta; class Magnoliopsida; order Asparagales; family Asparagaceae; genus Agave; species Agave tequilana. Next base: position 39,735 of record JAVJIF010025393.1, on the reverse strand, counting down.
GTCTCCTAGGAACCCGCTTGAGGTTTTTCTTATCCTTGATTTTGTACACCCTAAGCCAACAACTTGTACACCACTTGACAAATAACCTTTGTCAAATCCGTACAACTCTTCTTAACACCAAGAAGACAACAATACCTTGTACAACTTCTTTTCAACCCGAAGACGCTTTTGTACAATCCTTTCTCTTTGAGTAATTACAATCAATCCTATAAGCCTTGAGACTGTGTGATCGTGAACAAGGACTCTTATAGGTGGACTCTCAGAATTCTTCATTAAAGGATTGAAATTTGTGTGAAGAACAGAAAGTGGAACTAGTTTTCTGGAAAACAGAATATTTTAACAGAGTTTGGACAGAAAACTAATCATATGAATTGGTGTATTTAGCCTAGGATAACATCCCTATTTATAGCTGAAATCTATGGTCAGTTAGGGCAGTTATCAGGACAAATTTGAATATTAAAACGTTAGATAAACACCAGAAAACAAATAATTGTTTAACAGTCAGAAACTGTTATAAGTCAACTAAGGTAGGGAGTAAGTCGACTAGTATAGGCATTTTTGACTGGGTTAGTCTACTAGTCAAAGGAGCAAGTCGACTAACTTATAGTCAGATTCCTACAATATACCCCCCGTGGACAGTCTAACCAGTTAGGAGTCGTCTAGGTCTAGGTCAACCCTAGTATAGCTTGTTTTTGAATTTTTTTCTTTTTCTTTGTTTATTTGTAATTATTGTGATAAAATGGAATATAACCAAAATTTTTCCAACCAAATGAATCCATTTTTTACTTCGACCTCATTTGACTCGGATAACTGCAACCTGGTTATGTACAACATGAACTAACCATATATGTCGGATTGGGATTATCCGTCTCAATATAACCTATATCCCCAATCCTATGACTATAATTTTTAAAATAATTTCTACTTTTCACAGAGTCAATGGGGATTCATCTCCCCCGAGTCAAATTTTCAATCACCTTGTCCATAATTTTCGTAATATTCATTCCCCGATTTTGCTTATTATACTCCATTTTCAGAACCACTCTCTAAAGAAAAATTCAATTTGGAAAGGAGTATGGAAGCCATGTTTGAGTCCCAACAACAAATTCAATATTTGCTCAATTCACAATCCTTCCCACATCAAACTTCATATACTCCTTTTCTAAAACATCCAATTGAAGAAAAATCTGAGCTGGAAAAGAGTTTGGAAGTCTTTTGTGAAACATCACAACAATTTCAAAATATGTTGTACTCATCATCTCAACCAAATTTTCAAGTGTTATACTCATTTTTTCCAGTCGCACTGATTCAAAATGAACAACCATCCATCCTAGAAATGAATATTGAACTCTTGCATAAGTTCGAGCAACAATCACAAAATCTGATGGACTCACGACTTCACCATAATTTTTAAAACCAACTTCCATACTCACTTTTTCAAGAAGAACCAATTGCAAAGAGTATGGAAGACATGATTCAGACTCAAAATTCTGTTACTCGGTCTATCAGTAGGTTAGACTCAATAATGAGTGAATTGATCAATGAGAATGAGGAAAGTCTTTCTTGTCAACCTTTGACCAATCCATTGAAAAATACACCTAGAGAGGGGTGAATAGGTGTATGGCTAATCTAATGAGAAATGATGCGAAATTAAAAACTAAATGCAACACACTATGTGTAACCAAAGAGTGTAGCCGAATTCCCGGTGAAGGGCTCTGAATTAACTCCTCTTGATTCCTTTAAATAAGAGTTGAGGTGCTATATGAAGCTCTCTTAGTTCAACACAAGTATGGGTACACACAAACAATACCAAGTATATATGTATGATATGAACAATATGAAATAATGCAAGAAATAAAAGAGAGAGAGTTTAGAGATAGTAGATCAATCACAAATATCGAGATATGTTTCGAGGTTCGAGCTACTGCTCTACGTTCCCGGCTTCACACAGAAAGATTTCCACTATACGTCCACACAGGACCTCCCACACAGGGAGCCTCCACCGAAGAGTTGGCAAATACAAAGGAGTACACAACTCCTCTCTCCAACAAAACAACCTCTACACAATAGGCAAGGCACAATCACAATCACCTCTACACAAGAGGGATAAGCTCTACGTCAAACAACAATCACCTCTTCACTAAGATAGATAAGGCACAAAGCCAAAACAACAATCATCTCTACACAAAGAGGGATGGGCACTAAGCCAAAACTCCACCATAATCACCTCTACACTTAGAGGGATGAATACAAAACCCAAAGCACAACCTCCTCTACACTTAAAGGGATAGGTACAAACCAAAGCAAAGAGATTACAACACTTGGTGGTCTCAGTAAACCACAAACCAATTTTCTTACAAAAAAATAAGATCCCATAGATAGGATAGATATGATAGCTCAACTATGAGAAAAATGAGGTGTTTGGAAAACAAATCACAAAGAAAATACTTGAGAAAAATACTAGATAAAGATAGAAATGAAGATCAAAACCAATATCCTAAATACTCTATTTTTCTTTGATTCTTCCAATCCTTAAAACAAATAAAGATAAATCATTTTAATCCAAAAACTCTTTAAAAACTTGCTGCTAAAACACTTGTAAAGATGGAAATTTTTGCTCTCTTAATTCTTGTTGAAATCAGCCCAAGAGGGGCTATTTATAACCCTCTCAAAATTCTGCCCGTTGGCAACAGGAAAGGGCAAAAATGCCCTTCTGGTCGACCACCCGGTCGACCGGCCAACGGTCATTTTTATGACCGTTGGGCCTCCGGTCGACCGCCCGATCAATCGTCCAAGCCTGTCGGTCGACCGGCAAGCACTCGAGAGTTGGGTGCTTTCAGTCGGTCGACCGGCCTTCTTTAGCTGGCCTGTGAATGTCACTCGTGCACATCGGTCGACCGTCCGGTCGATCGCCTGTGGATCTGGCTGAAATTCTGGGATTGAAAACTTACATATTTTAATTCCAATAAAATCCCATAAAATCACATAAATTCCAAAAAAATAAGTTCTTGTAAGATCTTTAAAGAAAAATATGTGTGACTAAAATTCAACACATATTACAAACAATTTGAACCATTTTTGTGATATTGAAATTTGGCATTTAAACAAAAATCATATTTTCCAAAAACCAAACTTTGAAATGGAAAACCGTTTTCTCCAAAACTCAAATGGATACAAAAATAAGATATTTAAACTCTTTTTGAAGCATATTGTATATGGATAGAATCCAATACACATGTAAATAATATAACTATATTTTTGACATGAAATTCAAAACCGGTTAAACCGTAAACCAATAAACTTTAAACTTTTTGTGTGTGTGTGTGAACTGGAGCATATCAATACTATCTACCTTTACACAAGATCTAAAATGAATACAAACCAAAGTCTTCTTGTAGAACTCCTTCTCCAAGTTGACTCGATCCAAACGCGATCCGAAGAGCTTGACTCCAACCGAGTGCTATATGCGATCTTGACGTGCGAGCTCTTGAATCTACATGTGATAGCTTCAAAACTCCTTTGTTGAAGCTAAACACCTACTAAGATCTTGATCAATAACTGAAACTATATAAACACAAAATCATTAGTAAACTATAACTACATGAGTTAATCATCATCAAAACTAGAGTGATGGGCCTTTGGGCCAACAATCTTTCCCTTTTTGATGATGACAAAACTCATGGAGTTATATATGCATGGATTAAAGATAAGCTTCATAGAAGCTCCCCCTTAACTCATGCATAGCAACAAACAAATGGATATTCAATAAAATGCATAAACCAAACACAAACATAAATGCATAAACAAGGAAATAAACATGCATAGCAATTCTACTCCCCCTTTTTGCATAAACAAGGAAATGAAATAAGCATGCATATATAAACTCACCAAATTCTTCTCCCCCTTTTTGTCAATTCATCAACAAAGGGGTGAAGGGAAAACAAGCAATAAAGATATATATGTGATATACATTCATGAAAAGAAGAGAAGAAAAGTTAACTCCCCTACATACATGCATTATATGAAAAGAGATGACTAGACCCTAACCACATAAAGCATAATATACAATATATAAGTGGAGATGTTAAGCTCCCCCTACACACGTGTATCACATAAAGAAGAGAGGTCAATCTCCTCAATGTGAGAAACAGTGAACATGAATTTATATATAGAGAAGATGTTAAGTTTTCCTTGCATATAAGCAATATATATTAATACATTATGAAACCACTTTTAAAAACAAATTTTGAAATTTCTTGAAGTTAACGAAATAAATTTTGATATCAATGAAAGTGAAACATTTTATGTTTTTGATACCAAATGAAAATATCTTATAATTTTTTATACCAATTGAAAATGAAATATTATACGTTTTTGATACCAATTGAAATATATTGAAAATTTTGATACCAATTGAAAGTAAAAACCAAATTTTTGGGTAAACACAACTCATTTTCCAATAAGGATATCAAATTTAGAATAATACCAATTTAAGATTATTGATACCAATATTGAAAATGTTAGCATATACCAAAACAAAGTACTTTCATCATAAAGAATTAGAGTAAGATACCAATCGAAAATAAAACCGATTGAAATATAAAACATGAATATTTCTCCCCCTTTATGAAATACTAATAAAAATAATGCATAAGCTTGTATAAGATACCAACTGAAAAATGATTGACATTAAGGAGTAAATCAAGCTTAGCAAGAAAAATCATGAGTATACAAAATGAATTTTCATTTTAAAAATCATGTATGTCTCATACTTAAAATTTTTGATACCAATTGAAATATATTGGCACAATCAAAGCATATATATGTATGAAAATGGAAATACCAAATTAAATTGATACTAATTGAAATTTGAAGCATACATATATAGGAAAACACATATGAGTATACAAAAATAGAATTACATGAAGATCAAGTGTATAACTTATAATTACCATCCTATTCATGCACATGTTTAAATAGATTTTTAATTTTGAGAATACAAGGCATGGTCTCCCAACCATCCGCCCTTAAAGGGTAGAAGTTTTCAAAAATAGGATTTGAAACTAGTTGTAAATTGAAAACACTATCAAATGAAGAATAAATAACTAGTTTAAAGTAATTTTTGAAAAACTAGTTAAGGATCTTCAAAATATGAAACCAAATCATCAAAACTAAATTTTTCATCAAAAATACATAAGATCAAGGTATATGTATGTTTTGTTGAAACTAAAAGTATACATACATATCCCAAACACAAGTGAGTCCATAATAGAATTTTGCATGAGAAGCAAATGACTCTAGGATATACATATATATCTAATAGTTTTAGACAAAATTAACATATACATGAAGCTAAACACATTTTTATGATAAACATGTATAAAAATAGAGAATACAAGTTAAAATACAAGATCATCAAAACTAGGTTATACAAGTACATCTAATGGGTGCAATTGAACGATAAAGCCAAACATATAATAATCAAATGTGGCTCACTAGTTGTACATATATAAACACAAGTTTTAATGAAAACTACATCTAAACAAGTAATCAAATCATGAAGCATAAAACATAAACATAAACATTAGGTTAAATGCACGTGCTTTAGAGCTAAGATATACACAATAGCTAAACTATAGTGAGAACACAAAAATGTAAATCTATATGAACAGGGGTGTATCTCAAAAGTCTATCTATCTATATCACTAGTCAAATTTACATGGCATTTAACATAACAATCATGAAAAATAAAAACATGCTAAAAATCAATTAATGAGAGCATATAAACTAAATGAGAGTTAGAGAAAGATACCAAAACCATTAGGTCTAATCTCTATATCTCCAAAATATGGTGGTCTTCCCACTAAACTTTCTTGAAGGTGATGCATCCAAAGTAGTGTCCATCAAGCTCAAACGCATTCACAATCAAGGCATTAATACCCTCACGTCAAGTGAGAGCCCACACCTATATCAAATACAATAGGGGTGAATTTTGGTACCCATAACCTTATTGGGTCCATGGGGGTTAGCACCTTTCCTAACCCAAACAAATTTATTTGCAAAATTTAAATTATGTATTCTATCATTGCAAGGTGGCCCTTTCGTCCACAACGTGTACAAGTGTACACATGAGCATACATAGTGTTATGTGTGCGAGCATGATGAGCATGTATATACCGTAGTTTGTGTGCATGTATATGTGATGCATGTTTCTTGCGAAACATGGATTCTAATCTCTTGTGATCTATAGCACATTGGCTCAAAGTGGAGCCCAAACAATCTACATTTTTCTTCAAATTATAAATATCATTTTTAATTTTTGAAGAAGAAGTGGAACATGCAACATATTTGTTAATAAAAGATGAATCTATAGTAGCATGACAAACATGAGAGTCAAAATCATTTTTCAAGGAAATATTTTTCTTTGAAACTAAATCCAATTCTTTTGATATCAAATCAATTTCATTTTTCAAAGATTTGTTCTCTTTTAAAATAATTTCAAGTTTTGAAGACAATGCCTCATTTTTTCTCAAAACATCATCACAATTATTTTTATTTTTCAAAATTTTGTTTTCATTCAAAGCAAGGTCAAGTTGGGATTTCAATGAGTCCCTTTCATTTGAAATCACATCCCTCTCTTGCAAAATCATGTCTAGTTTTGAACACAAATCCTTATTTTTTTATTTAATTTAAAGTTTTTCTTTTTCAAAACTTTATATTTTTCAAGCAAGTTTTCACAAACTATTGTTCTTCATTTAAAGCATCAGCATCTATATGGTCATCACCAGAAGAACTAGCACAATCATCTAGTTGAGTTTTCGAATGTACCTCAAGGGAATCATTCCTTTGGACCATGTAGTAAAGTTGGTCGGACTCTTCTCCACTAGATTTTTTTCTCCACATATTTTGTCATTTGAGGCTTGGAAGATGTCAAAGTATTCTACACTACAAAAGTAGAATCACAATGAGAAACCATAGAAAGATAATCTTTGCTTAATGTTTGTTTTAATGCATCTAGGGCTTGTGCATTGGCTTCTATATGCTGGTTATTACCAAGATAAGATTTCTTGGTAGTAGCAAGGTAAACATGCATTCCTAGGGTCTTAAGGTACATACACATCTTAAGCTTCCATATATCTATGTTAGAAACATCAAACATGGGAGGGGCAAGGTAATCCATGAGAGTATAAACTATATTTGTGCAAATGCAAATACTAGATTAGCTATCTAAGATCTCACTCCTAGGTGGTTAAACCTAATATCAGGAGCGTATGCTTTGATACCAATTGAAAAATACACCTAGAGGGGGGGTGAATAGGTGTATGGCTAATCTAATGACAAATGATGCGGAATTAAAAATTAAATGCAACACACTATGTGTAACCAAAGAGTGTAACCGAATTCCCGGTGAAGGGCTCTGGACTAACTCCTCTAGATTCCTCTAAATAAGAGTTGAGGTGCTATATGAAGCTCTCTTGGTTCAACACAAGTATGGGCACACACAAACAATACCAAGCATATATGTATTATATGAACAATATGAAATAAGGCAATGTATAAAAGAGAGAGTTTAAAGATAGTGGATCAATCGCAAACATCGAGATATGCTTCGAGGTTCGAGCCACTGCTCTACGTCCCTGCCTTCACACAGAAGGATTTCTACTATACGTCCACACAGGACCTCCCACACAGGGAACCTCCACCGAGGATTTGAAAAATATAAACTAGGAGTACACAACTCCTCTCTCCGACAAAACAACCTCTACACAACAGGCAAGGCACAACCACAATCACCTCTACACAAGAGGGATAAGCTCTACGCCAAACAGCAGTCACCTCTTCACTAAGAGGGATAAGGCACAAAGCCAAAACAACAATCACCTCTACACAAAGAGGGATGGGCACTAAGCCAAAACTCCACCACAATCACCTCTACACTTAGAGGGATGAACACAAAACCTAAAGCACAATCTCCTCTACACTTAAAGGGATAGGCACAAACCAAAGTAAAGAGATTACAATACTTGGTGGTCTCAATAAACCACAAACCAATTTTCTCACAAAAAACAAGATCCTATAGATGGATAGATATGATACCTCAAATGTGAGAAAAACAAGGTGTTTGGAAAACAAATCACAAAGAAAATACTTGAAAAAAATGCTAGATAAAGATAGAAATGAAGATCATAATCAATATCTCAAATACTCTATTTTCTTTAATTTTTCAACCCTTGAAAACAAATAAAGATAAATCTTTTTAACCCAAAAACTCTTTAAAAACTTACTGCAAAAACACTTGTAAAGATGGGAATTTTTGCTCTCTTAATTCTTGTTGAAATCAGCCCAAGAGGGGGCTATTTATAACCCTCTCAAAATTCTGCCCGTTGGCAGCAGGAAAGGGCAAAAATGCCCTTCCGGTCGACCGCTCGGTCAACCGGCCAACGGTTATTTTTCTGACCTTTGAGCCTCCGGTCGACCGAGGCCATAACCAGAGGGCAGACTTTGTAGATCGGTTGACCGTGTGGTCGACCGGCCCAAGGCAAAGGCTATATGCACGTCTCTGTGCACATCGGTCGACCGCCCGATCGACCGAGCTCTGGTCCGGTCGACCGGTCGGTGGGCTCAGAATTGGTTTTCAGGGTTAAAAACTTAGGCTATTAAATACCCGTAAAATCCCATAAAATTCTATAAATTTCACAAAAATAAGTTCTTATAAATATTTGAAGTACAATTATGTGTGACTAAAAATCAACACATATTTCAAACTATTTGAACTATTTTTGAGGTATGGAAATTTAGCTTTAAACTAAAAACTGTATTTTTCAAAACTTTGATTTTGAAATGAAAATTCATTTTCTCCAAAATTTATATAGATACAAAAATATGATATTTGAAACACATATGAAGCATAGTGTGTATGGATAGAATCCAGTACACATGTAAATGATATATTTATATTTATGACATTAAATCCAATAAAAAGTTTTGATAAAAACAAAACTTAAAACACATGAATTAGATATACATCAAAATAAGTTTTTAAGCGTTATGAATCATCCATGTATATGGAAGAAATCCAACATACATAAAACCATATAAACTTATTTTGATTCTATCTATTCATGAAAACTATAAATATATTCTTGAAAATCCAAAACGGTTAAACCGAAACCAAAACTTTTGAACTTGTGTGTGTACTTGAGCATATCAAAAACTAGTCTATCCTTACACAAAATCTAAAACAAAAATTAAAATAAAGCAAACTGAAGTCTTCTTGTAGATCTTCTTCTCCAAGACGACACGATCCAAACACAATCCATAGAGCTTGACTCCATCCGATTATTAGATGCGATCTTGACGTGTGAGCTCTTGAATCAACACGTATTAGCTCCAAAACTGGTTTTGAATCTTTTGTTGAAGTCAAACACCTACTAAGATCTTGATCAATAACTGAAACTTAATAAACACAAGATCATTAGCAACTTAACTTCATAAGTTAGTCATCATCAAAACTAAGGTGAAGGGTCTCTGGGCCAACAATTTTCCCATTTTTGATGATGTCAAAACTTTTGAGGTTATATATGCATTAATTAAGGATAGGCTTCACAGAACTCCCCCTTAACTTATGCATAGTCATAAAATATAAAGATTGCAATGTAGCTCAACATACCAATAAACAATAAGAAAAGATATGCAATACAAATCATAAAACACATGTATGTATAAAAAATTATAAAACATGCATATACAAACCTAAATCCTTCTCCCCCTTTTTGTCACTCATCAACAAGGGCGAAGAAAAACAAACAATACAAATAAACATATTTTAAAATAAAATTTTGATACCAATAAAAACAATCAATTGAAAAAAATCAATTGAAAGTGAAACAACCTTTTTACTAATTGATACTAATAGAAAGACATGATACTAATTAAAAGTAAAAACTAAATTTTTTTAGGAAAACACTAGAATCGTTTTGCAATATAGATACCATATTGAGAATAATATCAATTTAAAATTGTTGATACCAATATTGAAAATTTTAGCATACACCAAAATAAAATATTTTTCATCATAAAGAGTGAGAGTAAGATACCATTGAAAATAAAATTAATTGAAAGATAAAATAAGAATTTTTCTCTCCCTTTATGAAATACCAATAAAAATAATGCAAAGCTTGTAAAGATATCAATTATCATTAAGAAGTAAATCAAGCTTAGCATGAAATCAATTTGTGCAAAAAATGTATGGACATTGTAAAATAAGCACAATCAAAGTCATAGAAAATGAAATTATCACATGAAATTTGAATCATACATATATAGAAAACACATATGAGCATACAAAAATCAATTTTCATTAAGAAGCATGTATAACTTATAACTACCACCCTATCATGCATATGTTTAAAAGAATATTCAATGAAGAGCATACATGGCATGATCGCCCATTCAACTGCCCTTGGAAGGTAGGGATTTTCAAAAATAAGATTTGAAGATCATTTTTAGCATAGTTTGAAAAACACTGTCAAATTGAAGAATAACGAAACTAGTTTTAAGAAAATTTAAAAACTAATATAAAATCCTTCAAGTAAGGAATAAAATAAATATATATATTTCATAATATATGAAAATTACATAAGAATCGACACTTAAAAATCTATGAAGTACATATAGGCTCATAGATCAAAACCATGAGTAAACAAAAGATATTAGAGCGTACAAGATTCGTGTAAGGATCATATACATGAAAATAAAATAATGAAGCACAATCAAAATGAAATCCTTAAAAAAATGAAACCATGAAAAATTTAATTCTCATTAAAATTAAACAAACTTCAAGGTATATGTATATTTTGTCGAAACTAAAGTATACATACATATTCAAATATTAAATAAGTCCACAATGAAATACATGACATGTAAAGTAAGTGACTCTAGGATAGACATATATATCTATAGTTTTGAACAAAATTAACATATACATGAAGCAAAACACGAAAACATGTATAAAAATAGAAAAAACAAGTATAAATGTAAGAATCATCAAAACTAGGTTATACAAATACATGTAATGAGTACACATGTAATAAAGTACAAACATATAATAATCAAGTGTGGCTCACCAATTGTACAAGTATAAACACAAGTTTTAATGAAAACTATATCTAAACATGTAATCAAAACAAGAAGCACAAAAATATAAGCAAATATGATCATTAGGGTAAATGCAAGTGTTTTAGAATTAGGATATACGTAGTAGCTAAACAATAATGAGAACACAAAAATATGAATTCATATGAACATGGGTGTATCTCAAATACTATCTACGTATATCACATGTCTAATGAACATTGCATTTAACATAAAGAACATGAAAAACATGACATGCTAAAAATATCAGTATAAAAGCATGTAAACTAAAACATGGAGTTAGAGATAGTTACCAAACCATATGAACTAATCTCTAGATCTCCAAACCATAGTGGTTCTTCCACCTAAACATCCTTTGAAAGTGATACATCCATAAACTTGATCTTTTAGCTCGAAACGCATCCACCATTAAGGCACCAACACTCTCACATCTTGTGAGAGCTCACACCTACATCAAATGAAATAGGAATGGCTTTTGGTACCCACACTTTCTTGGGTCCATGGGGTTAATGGCTTTCCTAACCCAAACATATTTATTTATAAAATTTGAAGCATTTATTCTATCATAGCAAAATTTTGCAAGGTGGCCCGTACGTTCACAATATGTACAAGTGTACACATAAGCATATATAGTGTCACGTGCGTAAACATGAGAAGCATGTGTATGTTGTGATTGGTGTGCAAGCATATATGGAGTTTGTTTCTTTCGAAACATAGATTCCAATCTCTTGTGGTTCATGGCACATTGGCTCAAAGTAGAGCCCAAACAATCTACGCTCTTCTTCAAAACACAAATATAATTTTCAATAATTAAAGAAGATGTGGAGTATACAATATGTTTATCAATAGAAGATGAAGTAATAAAATATGACAAACATGACATCAAAATTATTTTTTAAAGAAATATTTTCCTTTAAAACTAAGTCCAATTCTTTTGAAATTAAAGTAATTTTATTTTTTAAAGAATTGTTCTCATTTAACACAAAATCAAGTTTTGAAGATAAAACCTCATTTTTCTTGAAAACATGATCAAAAATATTTTTATTTTTCAAAATTCATTTTCTTTCAAGGCAAGGTCAAGTTGGGTTTTAAGAAATCTCTTTCACTTGAAGTCTCAACCCTCTCTTGCAAAATCATATGAAGTTTAAAACACAAATCTTTATTTTTTCTTTTAAATCAAAATTTTTCTTTTTCAAAAGTTTATATTTTCTATCAAGTTTTCACAAAATATAGAGAGCTCTTTATTTAAAGCATGGCATCCGTACTACTATCAAGATCAATGGAAGAGTTAGCACTATCATCTAGTTGAGAGTCCGAGGGAGTCATTCCCTTGGACCATGAAGCAAACTTGGTCGGACTCATCTCCACTAGATTCTCTCTCCATATTGTTTGTCGTTTTTTGCTAGGAAGAGGTCAATATGTTCCACACTACAAAAGCAGAATCACAATGAGAACCATAGAAAATTATTCTTTGCTTAGTGTATGCTTTAATGCATCTATGACTTGTGTATTAGCCTCTATATGCTTGTCATTTTCAAGATAAGATTTTTTAGTAGTGGCAAGATAAACATGCAATCCTAGGGCTTTTAGATATGCATTCATCTTAAACTTTCACATATCGATGTTAGAAATATCATACATGGGAGGGGAAAGAAAATTCATGAGTGTAAACTTATGTGTACAAAGTAATAGATTAGATTAGTAATCCAAGGATCACACTCCTAGGTGATTAAATTGAATATTAGGAGCGTAGGCTCTGATACCAATTGAAAGTATAACTAGAGAGGGGGTGAATATGTGTGGTGCTAATCTAATGCCAAATGATGTGGAAATAAAAACTAATTGCTAACACAACATGTGTAACAAAGAGTGAACCCGAATTCCTCGTGAAGGGCTCTGGAACTACTCCTCTAGAGTCCTCTAAATTAAGAGTTGAGGTGCTATTAGAATCTCTCTTGGTTCAACACAAGTATGGACACACAAACTATATCAAGCATATATATGAATATGAATAATGTAAAGCAATGCAAGACAGGGGGAGAGAGAGAGATCCAAACGCAAACACAAGGATATGTTTCGAGGTTCGAGCCATTGCTCTGCGCCCCCGCCTTCACACAGAAGAATTTTCACTATGTCCATACAGGACCTTTCACAAAGGGACCTGCACCGAGGAATTAGAATTACAACCGGGAGTACACGACTCCACTCTCTCAAAACACAAACTTTTACACGAGAGGTGGGCACTATGCCAAGTACAAACAAAGAAGAAATAAAACTTAGTGATTCAATAATCACAAACTCTCTGTTAGTGATCTTGAAAGATCACAAACAATTTCTTACAAAACAAAGATCCTAAAGATAGGAATAGAATTGATCGGCTCAAGTGTGAGAAATCAAGTGTTTGGATAATAAAATCACAAAGAAAATACTTGAGAAAAAACTTCTTAATAAATATGAGAAATGAAGAACAAAATAGAATTCCGAAACTTGTATTTCTTTGATTTTTATAAAACTTTGAAAACGAATAAAGATAGAGAATTTGGCACAAAAACTCTTTTGAAAACTTTGTTAAAAATGTAGGTTCACCTAGAGGGGGGTGAATAGGTATGGCTAATCTAATGGTCACTTAATGCCAAATAATGCGGAAGTATAAACTATTATGACCTAAACTAAACTCTTACACTAAACACCACGTATAACACAAGAGTGTTGCCGAATTCCCCGTGAAGGGCTCTGGACAAACTCCTCTAGATTCCCCTTGATAAGGGTTGAGGTGCCGCATTGACTCTCTTGGTTAAATACAAGTGTTAGCAAACAATCCCAAGCAAGTATAACAATTAAGCGCACAATATATCAAGCATGTAAAGATAAGACAAGTAATAGCATGCAAGATATAAACAAGAGACAAAGAGAGAGAGTTAGCAATCGCGAACACAAGGGATTTGTTTCGAGGTTCGAGCACACTTGCTCTACATCCCCGCCTTCGACACACGAAGGATTTCCACTATAATCGATCCCAATGGATCACCCGGTGCCGCAACACCTACAAGCTCTCGGACTCTCTAGCCCGTACACACGCAAGCCCCACAAGCTCGCCGAGGCCGCACCTCAAACCAAGAGTTCGTACCCGAACTCGAAACAACCGCGAACGCACTCGTCCGCCTCCTCAAGAAATAAGAAAAAGATCTCTTGGTGATCTAAACACTTTGATCACCAATAAACACTCTCACTACAACACTTCTATAGAATGAATAATCAATGGATAGCTCAAGTGTTTGTGTGAGAAAAACAAGGAAAGAGATGGTGGAGGAAAACTCAAGGAATCTCTTTTAACACTCTTGATAAAATCTTCCCTTTTGATAGGAAATATTTGCTCTCAAATTTGTGGAGAAAACCTCTGAAAAGGATTGGAAAAACTGGCTCAAAAATACTCTCCAAATCTTGGTGAAAACAATGCCCAAACCCCCAAATTTATAGGCTCAGAAAAACTAGCCGTTGGGGTTCTGTCAGGCCTGTCGGTCGACCGTCCGGCCGACCGGCCAACGGTCATATTTCAGACTGTTTGAGCCATCGGTCGACCGGCCGGTCGACCGAGCCAGGATACAGAGAGCAATCTCTCTGTCCGGTCGACCGCGCGGTCGGCCGGGGCCTTTCCAGAGAGCAGAACTCTCTGGACGGTCGACCGGGTCGGTCGGCCGGCCATCCTGCAGAACTGACGTGCACGTCTGTGCACGTCGGTCGACCGGGTCGGTCGACCGGCTAAAACCAGGTCAGGTCTAAACTAGGGATTAAAAACTTGGTCTTTTGGCTCACATAAAAATCCCATAAAATACTGAAAAATATACAAAAATAGTTTTACCAATATACTTTGATAAACAAACATGCTTGCACAAAATCAAGACATGTTACAAATAATTTAGACTATTTTTGTAACAGGAAAATATTGGCTCAATTGAAAACTTGTATTTTTCTAAAACTTGTTTTCCAAACTTCTTCATGATACAAAAACAAGATATTTTGAATTCATTAAAGCATAGTGTGTATGGATATGATCCACTACACAAATAAGATATCTATGTTTTTGACATTAAGCTCTAAACTTGGTTTTGGATAAAAGACATGCATATAAGAAATTCCAAAAACCAAAAAGTATTTTTCTAAAGTAAAAATCTTTTGTAAAAACAAAACTATCAAGAGTGTGTGTGTATATGTACTTGAGCAATCAACCAACTATTCTATCCTTTACATTTAACTAAAAACAAAATCTTATAAAAAAAACCTAGACACAAGTTCATATTGTTGAAGTCTTCTCATCTTCTTGACTTGGTCCAAACACGATCTAATGGCTCTTGGATCAAACCATGCTAGCTCCAAAACTTGACTTTAATGTTTTGCTGAAGTTATGCACCTACTAAGATCTTGATCATAAATCTGTCACTAATTAAACACAAGATCATTAGTACTATAACTACATGAGTTGATCATCATCAAAACTAGAGTGATGGGCCTTCGGGCCAACAATCTCCCCCTTTTTGATGATGACAAAACTCATGAAGTTATATATGCATGGATTAAAGTAAAGCTCCAAAGAAGCTCCCCCTTAACTCATGCATCACAAATAAACAAATAAATATGCAATGTATGCTCATAAACATGTATGCAAATGAAGGAGTAAACATGCTAATCAAGCATAAAACAAAATCACAAAATCTTTTTCTCATATTTGCAAAACAAACATATATGCATAAACACAAATACTACTCCCTCTTAAGTAAGGAAAACAAATACTTTTCCCCCTTAAGCAAGAAAAACATGCATATATCTCAAATACTTCTCCCCCTTTTTGTCAATCATCAATAAAGGAGTTAAAGTAAAAACAAAATCAAATAAATTTTTCTCCTCCTTTTTGTCCGAAACAAGAAACCAATGAAGGGGTAAACATAAATCAATCAAAAGGATTATATGCGATATACATTCATGAAGAGGAAGACGTTAAGTTAGCTTCCCTACACATATGCATTACATGAAGAAGGGATGACAAGCCCCAATTCACATAACACATATTATGTAATGCATAAGAGGAGATGTGAAGCTCCCCTACACACGTGTACCACATAAAGAAGAGTTGTCAAGCTCCTCAATATACAATACACTCAACATGAATCTATATGTAGAAGAGATGTTAAGCTCTCCTTACATATAGGCAATACAAATAAAAAATTTTGATATTTTTCTTATAAAACAAAATTTTGAATTTTCTCAATAAAACAAATCTTGAGAATTTTTCAAAAAAAAATTTATTTTCTTATCATAAATAACTTTGTGCTTTAAACATGTAAAACAATTTTAACTCAAGCACAAATAACTCATATATATGTATGAAAAATGAGTATACCAAATGAAATTGATACATACATATATAAGAAACAAAATATGAGTATATACAAAAAAATAGAGTCAAATTGATACCAATTGAAACGATCCAATGATACTAATTGAAAATAACAATGTAAATCATGTATATGACTCATAACCTACCACCCTTCATATGCTCAAGATAAAAGATTTTCAATGAAGCATACAAGGCATAATCGCCCAGCCATCCGCCCATAAAGGTTGGAAGGGGTTTTCGAAACTAATTTTGAAAATAGTTAAGCATTGAAAATCTCTTCCAAATGAAGAATAATTAACTAGTTAAAAGTAATTTTTGAAAAATTAGTTAAAGATCCTTCAAAACATGAAATCAAAACATATATTTTTCATGAGTCATACCAAATACACAAGAGATGACACTCAAAAACTATAAAGCTCAAAAATATGTTCATGAACCAAGGTCATGACAAAACAAATAAAGTGTGAGTGTTCAAGAATCATGTAATTAGCATTTTCATGAAAATAGTCAATGAAGCTCAAATCAAACATGAATATTATTTTATTAAACAAAACATAAAAAGTTATTTTTCATTTTAAAAACAAACTTCAAGGTATATGTATGATTTATCTAAATCTAACAATATGCATACATATCCCAAACATAAAATGAGTTTATTAATAGTATTTGCATGAAGGCAAGAGACTCAAAAAGGATATACATGTATATTTATTAGATTTGAATAAAAATTACATATACATGAAGTAAAACATGAAAATTGGCAAAACAAGTGTAAATGAGGAAATCATCAAACTAGGCTATAGATGTGCATGTAGTGGGTACAAATGAGCATGAAGTGCAAACATATATGAATCAATTTGTTGCTCACTACTTGTACATGTATAAATACAAGTTTTGATAAAAAAAACTACATTTAAACTAGTATTTACCACATGAAGCACAAAACACATAAAAACATGAACATGCTAAAAATAAGACATATGAACAAGCATGTAAACAAATAAACTAGGAGTTTAGAGATAGTTACCAAACCATAAGAACTATACTCCAAATCTCCAAACATGGTGGTTGTCCCACCAAAACTCCTTGATAACGGTGCATCAAATGTATGTCATTCTAGTCCATGCAACCACCACCAAGGCACCATTTCTCTCACGTCGTGTGAGAGCCCTCACCTACATCAAAAACACACGGTGGGGGTTTTGGTACCCATTTTCTTTTGGTCCTTGGGGTTAGTCTTGTAAGGAACCCAAATAGTTTTCTTATTAGCAAAATTAATATGATGTATTCTCTTTTGGTACCCATTTTCATGTTTTACATTTGTACACCTTAGGATGCTTATGTGTATGAGTATGATGGTGGCGTGCAACATAAGCATATGCATGATGATGATGTGCATGAATAGGTGGAGTTTGTTTCTTTGAAAACAAAGACTCCAATCTAGAATGGTTAAATGCACATGAGCTCAAAGTTGAGCTCAAACAATCAATTTTATTTTTTAAAAAATTAACTTCATTTTGATCAATAGAAGTGGTGGCATGTAAAGCATGATCAAAAATATTTTTCTTTTTAGAAAATTTTTCTTTTCTTTTTCTTTTTCAAAAATTTTCTTTTTCAAAGACGTGTTTTCTTGAAAAGCAATTTCTCTTTGTTTTTTCACCAAAACAATTTATTTTTCAAACTAGTGTTTCCTTCACAAAGAGTATTTAATTTGGAAAGCAAGGAAACATTCTCATTTTTCAAAAATTCATTTTCTTTTTCAATGCATTCAACCTTAGTTCTAAAAGAATCATTTTCTTTATGCATGCAATCAAAATTCTTTTTCAAATTTTTATTTTCTTTTCTTAACATGTCATATTTTTCAAGTAGTTGTTGACAAAAATATGCAAGCTCATCATATGACATATCATTATCTTCTACCTCGGATTCGGTAGTTACCTCAAGGGGTTATCCCCTTGGACCATATAGCACTTGTTGGAGACGTCACTTCCAACATCCGAATCGCTCCCCGCATAATATACATCCTTTTCGCCGAGGGAGGTGATGATGTTCCAAGCTACAAAAGCCGAATCAATGTTAGAAACCCTAGATAAATAATCATCATTTAGGGTAGACTTTAAAGCATTTAGGGCTTTTGCATTAGCCTCAAGATTCTTGCCATTTAAACAATAATCATAGTGATGGCAAGGTAAACATGAATGCCTAGGGCTTTGAGGTACAAAGACATCTTAACCTTCCAAATTTGGGTGTTAAGAATGTCAAAGGTGGGTGGTGACATGAAATCCATGGTGAGTGTACAAATATTGTGATTAGCCTAAAAATGAGGATCTTTAACTCTAGGTTGTGAGACCCAAATTCAGAGCACTTGGCTCTGATACCAATTGTAAGTTCACCTAAAGGGGGGTGAATAGGTGATGGCTAATTGATTGGTATTCAATTCTGCATATTTTACCACATTATTCCCATGCATATTACAAATAAAAATATGATTTTTACTCATATTCTCTCTATTTTTGCAGGTCCACATCTGAAATAAGAAAAAGCCCAAAATCTCTTTAATTAGCAATAATTAAAAGAGATTAATTCAAAGCCCAAAAGAGAGCCCAAGTTTGAGCCCAGGATCTAGAGAATTCTACGCGCCAACTCATTCTTCCAGAAGATCCACGTGGATAACAAACTGAAACAAACTCGCAACAGAAAATCTGGCCTCAACTGCCTTGATCTTGCCGCCAAATCTGGGATTTTGCCGCCAATTTGCGGCAGTTACAAGTCTGTTGGAGCCCGAATTTCTCTCCAACAAACTGGGTTCTGGATACTTCTCTCTGAGGCTATAAATACAGGACCAGGGCCTTCGCAAAATGTGTGGAAGAGAGATTAGAGATTAGAGATTAGATGCTTGTATTTTTGTAGGATTTTTGTAGTGCTCTAGATCTTCTTCCTCCCTAGAAATTCTGCAAAAGAGAGTTGTAAGAGAGAGAAAGCTTGTGTACATCAAGGAGTGACAACTTGTGAAGCAAGAATTGATCCATTCTCTTCTTCTCTACTTGAGCATTTTCTAGTATTACTTGCTTTCTTTACTTCTAGCTTTACTTTACTTGTTATTTAATTCATGCTTTGCTTTTCTTTTATTGTAATGGCTAGTAGCTAATTCTTCTCATGTCTAGCTAACCACTAACCTTGCTAACTACTAACTCATGGGTGATTGCTATCTTTAATCTTGCAAGTTGTATGGCCTTCTCTTCTCCGATGGGTTACTTTCATGCTTGGCTATATCTTGTTGTAATTTTCATATGATTCATGTGTGCCTCATTTAGAGCCTTGTCTTTAGAACAAGTGCCGTGATGGAACATGGAGATGGATCACCAATATGCTATTTGTTGTACAACTTCTTTACTTCCATTAATGAATGTTGTATCTTCTTCCTTAGCATCCCTTGAGTGTAGCTCTTTTGATTCCATTATTGAAAGTCTAATTGTAGGCCGATGACATCTATGAGGCTACAAGACAAGTCCAAGAATGATCACCCGTCATCCAAGTGGGAAAGTAATTAGACCAACACGCAAGACAAATCTTTGCCGATGAATCAACATGAGACACGCATTCACCATCACGGAGTTTAGTAAGTTTTTAGCAGGTAGTAAGGTTAGCTAGTCATGGTCTTCTCCACCTTCAAAGTCTTCTTCAAAGTTTTCTTTCTTTTAGTTTCAATTCCAAAAGCAAATCTCTTCTTTGATTTTTTTTCATTTTCCATCATGAACAAAGCCACCATTCTTTCATTTCTTTTTCCAATTCATTTTTATTCTTTTAAGACAAAGAAAAATCTTCGTTTTCTTTCTTCACTACGAACCGTAACGCTTCCATCGCAAGCTCTCCCTGAGAATCGACTCGGTATAGCCCATGCTATAACGGAGATAGGAAAGGGTACATTAACCATTTGGAATACATTTGTGGAGTGATCAAAGCACTTGAGGTTGAATCTAAACTTATCTCTTTTTATTGAATATATTTTGTGTGCAAATTATACTCCACAATACAACACCTTTTCCGTCTAAACATTAATCTAATGGTCACTTAATGCCAAATAATGCGGAAGTATAAACTATTATGACCTAAACTAAACTTTTACACTAAACACCACGTATAACACAAGAGTGTTGCTGAATTCCCCGTGAAGGGCTCTGGACAAACTCCTCTAGATTCCCCTTGATAAGGGTTGAGGTGCTGCGTTGGCTCTCTTGGTTAAATACAAGTGTTAGCAAATAATCCCAAGCAAGTATAACAATTAAGCACACAATATATCAAGCATGTAAATATAAGACAAGTAATAGCATGCAAGATATAAACAAGAGACAAAGAGAGAGAGAGAGAGAGAGTGAGCAATCGCAAACACAAGGGATTTGTTTCGAGGTTCGAGCACACTTGCTCTACATCCCCGCCTTCGACACACGAAGGATTTCCACTATAATCGATCCCAATGGATCACCCGGTGCCGCAACACCTACAAGCTTTCGGACTCTCTAGCCCGTACACACGCAAGCCCCACAAGCTCGCCGAGGCCGCATCTCAAACCAAAAGTTCGCACCCGAACTCGAAACAACCGCGAACGCACTCGTCCGCCTCCTTAAGAAACAAGAAAAGATCTCTTTGTGATCTAAACACTTTGATCACCAATAAACACTCTCACTACAACACTCCTATAGAATGAATAATCAATGGATAGCTCAAGTGTTTGTGTGAGAAAAACAAGGAAAGAAATGGTGGAGGAAAACTCAAGGAATCTCTTTTAACACTCTTGATAAAATCTTCCCTTTTGATAGGACATATTTGCTCTCAAATTTGTGGAGAAAAACCTCTGAAAAGGATTGGAAAAACTGGCTCAAAAATACTCTCCAAATCTTGGTGAAAACAATGCCCAAACCCCAAATTTATAGGCTCAGAAAAACTAGCCGTTGGGTTCTGTCAGGCCTGTCGGTCGACCGTCTGGCCGACCGGCCAACAGTCATATTTCATACCGTTTGAGCCATCGGTCGACCGGCCGGTCGACCGAGCCAGGATACAGAGAGTAATCTCTCTGTCCGGTCGACCGCGCGGTCGGCCGGGGCCTTTCCAGAGAGCAGAACTCTCTGGACGGTCGACCGGGTCGGTCGGCCGGCCATCCTGCAGAACTGGCGTGCACGTCTGTGCACGTCGGTCGACCAGGTCGGTCGACCGGCTAAAACCAGGTCAGGTCTGAACTAGGGATTAAAAACTTGGTCTTTTGGCTCACATAAAAATCCCATAAAATACTGAAAAATATACAAAAATAGTTTTACCAATATACTTTGATAAACAAACATGCTTGCACAAAATCAAGACATGTTACAAATGATTTGGACTATTTTTGTAACAGGAAAATATTGGCTCAATTGAAAACTTGTATTTTTCTAAAACTTGTTTTCCAAACTTCTTCATGATACAAAAACAAGATATTTTGAATTCATTAAAGCATAGTGTGTATGGATATGATCCACTACACAAATAAGATATCTATGTTTTTGACATTAAGCTCTAAACTTGGTTTTGGATAAAAGACATGCATATAAGAATTCCAAAAACCAAAAAGTATTTTTCCAAAGTAAAAATCTTTTGTAAAAACAAACTATCAAGTGTGTGTGTATATGTACTTGAGCAATCCACCAACTATTCTATCCTTTACATTTTAACTAAAAACAAAATCTTATAAAAACAAACCTAGACACAAGTCTTCATCTTGTTGAAGTCTTCTCATCTTCTTGATTTGTCCAAACACGATCTAATGGCTCTTGGATCAAACCGTGCTAGCTCCAAAACTTGACTTTAAATCTTTTGTTGAAGCTATGCACCCACTAAGATCTTGATCATAAATCTGTCACTAATTAAACACAAGATCATTAGTACTATAACTACATGAGTTGATCATCATCAAAACTAGAGTGATGGGCTTCGGGCCAACAAAAAACACTTGAGAAGGTGGGGAAATTGCTCTTGGAAATCTCAGTGAAAGCTGACATCAAAGAGCCCATATTTATAGGGCCTGAAAATATAATTGTTGTGGTCCAGAACAGGTCAAAAATGACCTGTCGGTCGACTGACCAGTCGACCGCCAACGGTCAGATTTTTGACCGTTAAGGTTTTCGGTCGACCAATCGGTCGACTGCCTCAAGGCAAACTGCCTGTCGGTTGACCGCCCGGTCGACCGAGGCCATAACCAGAGAGCTCTCTCTGGGTCGATCGACCCGGGCCATATCCGGAGAGCAAGCTCTCTGGATCGGTCGACCGTGTGGTTGACCGGCTGAAGGCCAATACTGTGTGCACATCTCTGTGCACATCGGTTGACCGCCCGATCGACCAAGCTCTGGTCCGATCGGCCGGTCGGTCGACCGCCAGTGGGCTCAGAACTAGTTTTCAGGGTTAAAAACTTAGGCTATTAAATACCCATAAAACTCTGTAAATTCTACAAAAATAAGTTCTTATAAATATATAAAGTACAAATATGTGTGACCAAAAATCAACACATATTTCAAACTATTTGAACTATTTTTAAGGTATGAAAATTTAGCTTTAAACCAAAAACTGTATTTTTCAAAACTTAGATTTTACATGAAAATCGTTTTTTCTAAAACTTATATAGATACAAAAACATAATATTTGAAAACACATATGAAGTATAATATGTATGGATAGAATCCAATACACTTGTAAATGATATATCTATGTTTTTGACATTAAATCATAAAATAAGTTTTGATAAAAATAAAACTTAAAACACATGAATTAGATATGCATCAAAATAAATTTTTAAGCATTATGAATCATCAATGTATATGGAAGAAATCCAACATACATAAGACCATATAAACTTCTTCTGATTTTATCTATTCATGAAAATCATAAATGTATTCTTGAAAATCCAAAATGGTTAAACTGAAACCAAAATTTTTGAACTTGTGTGTGTGTGTACTTGAGCATATAAAAAACTAGTCTATTCTTACACAAGATTTAAAACAAAAACTAAAACAAAACAAACTGAAGCCTTCTTGTAGATCTTCTTCTCCAAGACGACTCGATCTAACATGATCTATAGAGCTTGACTCCATCCGAGTACTAGATGTGATCTTGACATGTGAGCCTTGAATCAACATGTGTTAGCTCTAAAACTGGCTTTGAATCCTTTGTTAAAACCAAGCACCTACTAAGATCTTGATCAATAACTGAAACTTAATAAGCACAAGATCATTAGCAACTTAACTTCATAAGTTAGTCATCATCAAACTAAGATGAAGGGCCTCTGGGCTAACAAGTATTAGTCAACTTATATTTGGTATAGTCGACTAATGATAATAATTAGTCGACTAATAATTGATATAGTCGACTAATCTTGCAAACAGAGAGTATTGGTCTCCAATTTTTTACATATTAATCGACTTATACTCATGTATAGTCGACTAATTGAAAATACACCTAGAGGGGGGTGAATAGGTGTAAAGCTAATCAAATACAAATTCTAAATAATTTATAATATATGATGCAAATTGATCACTTAAAACAAGAATTGAAGTCGGATTCCCCGTGAAGGGCTCTGAACTTCTCCTTATGATTCCTCTAGATAAGAGTTGAGGTGCTCAATTGCTATCTTATTGAGATGAGTATTGATCGACAAAATGAATGAATAATAACAAGTAAAAGAAATAGAGATAAAAGGCAATCGCAAAGAAGAAAGATTTGTTTCGAGATTCGAGTCACTGCTCTATGTCCCCGCCTTCATCACTGTGAAGGATTTCACTATCCACTAATGGATTTTCCACAAAGGGACCTTACAATAAGGAATTACAACCACTTGGAGTACACAAATCCCCAACTCAATCCTCTTCACCAGAGGTAGCACAAGCTCTTGGTGATCAAGAGTTCACAAAAACTCTTTTACAACTCTCTTACAAATCCCTAAAGAGTAAAAAGTAGATTTAAAACTCAAGGAGTAAGAGTGGAAATCAGAATAGAGAGAATATAAGAGCATAAAACACAATTAAAAACTTTGAAATTGAAAGCACAAAAGAAAACTTTGAAAACTTATTCACTTTGAAAGCAAAACTTGATTTTCAAGAGAATTTATTGCTATATAATTCAATCCAATGATCCTTTATATAGGATATAAAAAAACACATTTAGAATAGTTTATTAGGCCATAACGGGAAGAATTTGACCCTCAGAATTTAAATCACCACGTTTTAAAAACATGCTTAAAATACAAATTTGAAATCTTATCGTTATTGCCATTCTAGCAGTTTGTTGGTCGACCGGTCGTCGATCGGCCCTTTTACAAAATCTGACCCTTGGCGCTCGGTGGACCGCTCGGTCGACCGGGTTTAACCGACACCAAATTGATGACAGTCGGTCGACACATCGGTCAACCGCAGGGGAGAGCGGTAGACTGTGAACATTCACAAACATGCACACTCCACTGCCAGACATTAGGTCGACCGGATGGTAATAATTCTGACCTGTAATAGGTACGGTCGATCGCCCGGTCAACCGACCTAGGCCAAAACCCGTACCAAAGTCTGTTTTGAAAATAAGAAAATTTTAAATAATATTTGTATGGATTTTGAAGAGGAAAAACATGTATAGCAAGGAGATACAAGTTCTAAACTTCAATAAAAATATTTAAGAAAAATGTGGAACATGTATAAGACTAAACATGTCAAAAACACCAATACAAATTAAACTGTTCTTTCAAAAACGTACATTTTTGTGTGTGTATATCTTTGAACATCAAATCTATATTCTACTCTTTAACAAACTAAGTTCTTACACGGTTCTAAGTGTAGGCTGTCTAAAAGTCACTAAAAGACAAGCCAATAAAAGCAGAGTCTCAAGTTCTAGACGCGTTGGCTCGACACCCGCGTCTCAGCATCAAGGCGCATTGGCTCGACACCCGCGTCTCAGCATCAAGGCGCGTTGGCTCGACACCCGCGTCTCAGCAATAAGGCGCGTGGGTCTAAACCCGCGCCTCAGTTGTAACCACCCGGATTACGGGGCCAGTCACCGCACAAGTAGCGGGAAGTGGCCCCTCATTGTGGAGCGTTTTCAGGGGGCACGTTCACCCCTGAGACCTCTATAAATAGCCCCGTCGCTATGAAGAAGAGGTGGGATTTTTTTTGGTCGGATTTTGGTCGAGACAGGCGGATCCTAAAATCAGCAATCGGCAATCAGAGATCACAGAGAGAGAGAGAGGACCGAGACAGGAGAGAGCTCAACTCTTCGTCAAGCTTGCTGCGTACGAGCTGCTCTTCGCCTACCTTCTCTTTGAGAGTTTTGGTAGACAGAGCTATGTTACTCTTTCTACCAGCCAGAGAGAAGATCCCCCGACGGTCCCGACGGTCATCCGGTCAACGGAGAACAGACTCACTCTCCACCGCCACACGAAGAACCCAGCCTTAAACAAAGGGAGGATTCAAGACTCAACATCCTCCCTCCCTTGTAACTGGAAGGAAAAGTCTGATTGTAATAGTTTCATTTGATTCAAGGAAATCTTTACACCCATCACTATCTCTTCTTCTTTCCGGCGCATACAAGAGATGGCGACTCCGCTGGGGACTACGTTTCTCACTGAGGAGCAAATAGTGGCGCAAGATGACGTCCACCATAAGGGGAAGATGATCGAATCACTCGTGGTCGAGTTCGACCAGGAGAAGTACGAAGAGTTTCTCTCTTCCGGCTCCAAGAGCCCAAAGACCCGCGTCTGCCGCCGGGTCCCGACGGGGAATGGCCTCGAGGCCCGATCTGTGGCTTTCTCGAGCTCCCCTGTTGCCGACTGTGCCAAGCAAGGTACACGCGCCAACGCCTCTCAGAAGGCCCGCGTGGTCCCAGGCACATCTGCCTTTGCGACCAACCGCGTCGCACAGAACACCCGTGTCAGCGTCTCTCAGGAGACCCGCGTGGTCAAAGTCCCCGGTGTCCAGCATCAGGATGTCGTTGGTCTCTCTCCACCTCCTCGACGCAATCGAAACGCTGAGCGTCGACAGAGGAGACGGCGCGTCAGCTGCAAGTTTGAACCGTTGGTTGTCCAACTGAGGCTGGATGCGACGTACAATCTCGGGCCTTGCCCGCGCCACGTCCAGTACGTGAAATCTGCGTTTGGCGCCCCAAACGCGAGATTCCTTCGGTTAGGTCCTCCGAGGACCAACTCACCAAACGCCAAGATGAGACCTCTGCGCCTCGTCAAGCGCAAGAGGCACGAGCCCATAGGCGTGGGGCCCAACAGCCCATCCTCTCTCAAGTGTCTCTGCTCTGACACACCAAACAGCAACGCGACAGGCGCGTTTTGTCTCAACAGAGACGCCAGACGCGCGCTGAACAGCTGCGGCGCAAGAACCGCGTCCCTGATGCCTGCGTCCAGGCTGTACAGCACATGGATGCCTCCCGTCTTCGA
Source organism: Agave tequilana (assembly GCA_038442645.1). Classification (NCBI taxonomy): domain Eukaryota; kingdom Viridiplantae; phylum Streptophyta; class Magnoliopsida; order Asparagales; family Asparagaceae; genus Agave; species Agave tequilana. Next base: position 12,742 of record JAVJIF010025393.1, on the reverse strand, counting down.
CGTTGCGAGGCTAATCTTTTCAATCCCCCTCCCATGGATTTGAGGGATTATCTGACGAAGAAAAGAAGTGCCAATCAGGCCACTTCGTCGTGTTGCTGCCAACGGCTCATCCATATGCTCTCTGAGTGCCGTTGCGGATCAGGCGTACACCAGCAATCTTTAGTCAGACAGCTGACCCTGATTCCTCCGTCAGCTAAAAGAAGACGCTCTCACAAAAGGAGAACCTTCTCTGACGTTGAGTACCCAGAGCTCACTGCTAATATAATAAGCAGGAGTAAGGGAAAACAACTTGCAGTCAGCTCAGACGAGTCCGAGTCTGACTCTGAACCGGAAGGGGTGTATCGACACACTCGCACCCGGACTGGGGCCATTCCCCCAATTGACTATAATGCCCTGGCCCATGGCATTAAAGTGAATGATTCTCACTCCGCCGTAGCGGAATCAAGGGCTTCAAACTCTTCCGTCGAGAAGGAGACCTCCGCCTACATGACAGGCACTCCTGAGAAGACGGCTAAACGTTTGGAGCAGATCCAGAAGGCACAAATGGATATGATTCTTTCTCAGCAGGAATCTATCACTCCCTCAAGCAGGCGATTGCACAGCTGCTCGAAGACAGGAGGAGGTCCCCTCCTAAAAAGTCAAAGGGCAAAGGGAGAAAGGGAGAAAGCTCATCTTCTGAACCTTCTGGGGAGACGCGGCGATCTACTTCCGGCTCGTCCAAGTCCTCGTCGCAAGTAAAAGGCGACCAAGACCAGGGAAAGGCTCATGCTAAGAGAATGAGTCAACTGGAGCGACGCCTCGAGGCCCTTGCCAATCGCAAAGACCTCCAAGAAGTAGGAGTGGTCCGGCCCTATCCTGCCGAGTGGGACTTGGTTCCATACCCTCCTAAGTTCAAGGCTCCAACCCTCCAAGCATTCGATGGGAAGGGGTCACCCAACCAGCACATCTACTACTTCAAATCTCAAACCGGGAATGTAGTAGACAACGATGCTATCCTGGCATTTCTGTTCATCGGCACCCTGAAAGGGTTAGCCTTTGAATGGTTTATGAAGCTCCCAGAAGGTTCTATCAAGAACTGGGGCGATTTGGAGAAGCTCTTTTTAACACGCTTCTTCGAAGATGACTCCGAAGTCACAATGCCAACCCTTTTGGCTACCAAACAGCGAAAAGGGGAGTCCGTCAAATCTTTCGTGGAAAGGTTTCGGAACATGGCACTCCGGTGGCCAAGCGGTAAGACCCAGCCAGCCTGGTGGAAACATGCCGCCACAATCTCCAAACCTCACTCCTTGCTCAAATAGGAGTTGCTGAAAGCCGCACCTGGAAGCAATTAGTCCAACAAGGTGAACAGGCTGAGGAGATTGTCGCCCGCGTCAGAGCGGAGGAAGGTAAGCCTAGGCCGGAAAGATCGACAAGGCGCGTGCGCCAGACACATCCCTCCAAACAAAGCGGAAGGATAATTTGGCAACGGAGACCAAATCTCCCGCCAAACCTCAATCAGGCAAGGCGAGTGGCTCTTCAAGCCAGCCACGCGCCAACAAGCAATATTCCTTCAAGGAGGAACATGTCGATTCGCTCTTTAAACTACTCAACAAGAGCAACTGACTGAAGCTCCCTGAAGCTAGGCGCCCAGAGGAAGTCGGCAAGACCGACAATCCCAACTACTGCATGTATCACAGGATGTTGGGGACACCCCACCAAAAGCTGCTACGTCTTTCAAGGACATCCTTCAGGCTCTGATTGACGCGGAGGTGTTAAAGCTCCGACCAGAGCAGAAGAAGGTGACGGCTAATGTGACGTCGGTTCTCCAGTTCGAAGACAACCTCCAACGCCTGCGGGGGTAACTCCTATTCCAAGAGGAGAGCTGAGAGTGGTCAACACAGACCCTCACCAGCAGCAAGAGAAAGGCTTGGTACCCGTCCCTACACCCCAAGGGGAAATTATGTGGGTCCACCCTGACCTTGTCAATGTACAGCAATGGACTACTGTGACCAACAGGAAATCCAAAGGCAAGGCAAAGGCCTCATCCTGCAATGTGGTAGGTGCCTCCTCCTCGAGAAGCGAAGACTGATATCCCTTCACTGACCGACTCAGAGGAGGAAACGATAGTCTTGGCCGCAGAGCCCAACCACCGATGGCGGGAACCCGTTCAGGACAGGCGTACTTGAAACAGTACGGCGAGACGGCGGTAGCCCCTCCACAACCAACTCCGGAGCCAGTCAGGCCCTCCACAAAGCCACCTGTGGAGAAGCAGAAGGAGACTCGATTTTCTCGAACCCTTCAGAAGGGCATCGCGGAAGGATCTACGGCACCTTACCGCTTTGATGTCCTGGCTCAGTTGGCTAACATTCCGGCACGCATTACCTTGTATGAACTTCTTAGACTATCAAAGTCGACCAGGGAAGCTCTGCAAGAAGCTCTGGCAAATGCTGAGGTCTTCATGACCCAGGTGCTGAAGGAGGAAGATGTAGAGGATTGCCTCCACACCTCCCAGAATGCCCCCTGCATCACCTTCACGGCAGATGATATGCAGGTGAAAGGGAAGCATGATCGACCCCTGTACTTCACAGGGTATATTGGATCGTCCGAGGTGAACCGCATCCAGGTAGACCCAGGGTCCGCGTTGAGCATCATGCCTCGCCGGGTCATGCAACATCTCGGCATTCCTACCCATCGTTTGAGCCCCACCAAGACGACTATCTATGGGTTCAATGCTAACCAGACCGGTCCGATGGGGAAGATCAAGCTCAGGTGTCAGATTGGAAGCCTCAAGTCGGAGGTGACATGCTACATCATCGACGCCGACACTTCCTACAATCTATTGCTGGGACGACCTTGGATTCACCGCAACTCCATCGTTCCCTCCACTCTCCACCAAGTCATGAAGTACATTGACGGGAGTGGAAATGTGCAGACGTTGATCGCCGAAAGGTATCCGTTCAAAGGGGTCGAGAATTATTTCACCGACTCTTGCTGTACCAAGATCCGGTGGAGACGGATGAAGCCCCACAACCAGAGGAGCTAGACTCTGGTAATGAGGCTGACACTGAGCCTGAGAAAGAAGAGTGCCTGTGGGAGTTAGAACCACTTGTAACGGCCACTAATAAGCCCGATGTCGATAATACCACCGATGATGTAGGCGGTTGGTATATTAATGAAGATTTAGATTTTGCGTATTTTTCTGTGTGTGCTTCTGATTCAATACCGTCAGATACTAGCACTGATATAGATGACGATCTCTGGTCGGGCAGTGGGTGCCTTAACATCATTGCATGTACCAGTGAAATCGTCCTTCGAGACATACCAAGACAATGGTAATGCGCAAGTGTAAGATCCCTAACTAGAATACAGTATTTTCATTTTTCTAAAGTATTTATTTGAATTTACTGATTATTTTATTATTAAATATGGAAATTTATTTTTTTAAAGTAAATGACAATTTGGCTTTATATATTTATTGCCATTATTTCCTATAAACATTTTTAGTAACTTGTTACTATTATTTTTATATTTACCACTATTATTGTTATTTGTTAGGTATTATTATTATTATAATTATTCCATTAATATTATTATTTCATGTGAGTTATCATACCTAATTGTTGTGAGTTTCTACTATTTATTATTTTGGTTTTAAGTCCTTATTATTCTGTAGTCCTTGGTCTTGGTGTTTATATATATAAATATTATTAGTTGCTATTGGCGTTATTCCTATTGCAAAATTTTTTTTTTTTTTTTTTTTTTTTTTATCTAGCCCATAGTAGGCCCAAGCCCACAAATCCAAACCCGTTACCAATAATAAAATCATCTCCTAATCTAACCCTAACCTAAAACCAAACCCTAATTAATCTTCTCCTCCCCAAAATTCACAGCCGCCAATACACAACAACCCCCTTTGGCTGCCGCCTCCATGCCATCCGCCTCTTCTCAACCTCCAGGCCCGAGCACTTCTCCCTCCGACAGCCCCATGTCGACCTCCTCTCCCCGTCTGGCTCCTCCTCGTTGCCTCCTTGCGAGATCCCCTGGCCGAGGTGCAGGCACAACAACTTCTCCCCCAATTCAGGCCAGCGCACCAAGCCCAGCACGCCACGCAATAGCATGGCCGCCCCCATCTTCCCCGGGCTGAGCAGCACCTCCTTTCCTTTCCATCTAGGGCAGCCAACAGAGCAGCACCCTCTCTCCATCTTCTCTTTTGGCTGCCCAGCCCCTTCACCACTAGCGAGTAGGCCGCCCCACACATGGCCGAGCACGGCTTCACCAAGCAACTTCCTCCACGGCCAGATCCCCCAACCGAGCTCCATTTTCAGCACCATGGCCGCAAGCTTCTCACAGCACCCCAAGCCTGCGTGAGTCTTTTTCTCCCTCTCTCTGTGTTTTATTGTAGGTAGCATTATGTGCTTGTTTATGTGTGTGATTAAGTGAGAATATGAATAAGTATGTATATGTTAATTGTGTTAATGAAGGATTATGTGCATAATATTTAAATGTGTAGGGCTTTGTGGTCATATAAATGCACAAGCACGCAGGGTGATGATTTCATGTTGTTTGAAAATAATTTGACTTGGGTATGTGCCTAGTTTTCATTGGTTCGTTTCTTTTCAAGTATAGCCCATGGCAAACCATTGGAAGGCAAGCCAAGCAACAATCCTTGAAGCACCTTACTCCGAGCCGTTTTCGGGCTCTCCGCGGGATGCCGTTGATCGACGTCGGCGAGCGCGAAGACACCCCACGCCCTTCACGCGAGTTGCTCTATCCAACGACACCCTCCGCGGCCTGGGATGCCTCCGTCGGAGCCTCCATCGGTGCGCCGCAAGATGCCCGAGGTTAGCTTTATTTAAATTGTATGGTGGCATTTGTGTAATAATTGAGAAGTCCATTAAATTGTTATTGGTGTGTACATGGTGGGCTTTTGGATGCATGCGTGGGTGTGTAGGTGGGAAATCATTTATGTGTGGGGCTTTTTGCATGGTGTGTGTGAGTTTCTATTAATGTATATAATTATATATTTATATATTTATGTAAAGGTGGGTTTATGTATATATATATGTATGTAAGTATATGTTTATACGTGTATATGCATGCGTATATGGGTATATGCGTATATGTCCGTATGCACATGTAAGTGTTTAGCGTGCATTTATATTTATTTGTATATTTGGTTACATGCTACAGTATTCCGGATCAGTTGCAGAAGACCGCGAACATGATTCGGATTCGTACGTTGTGGACCCGACACACAGGAGATTCGAAGACCGATGCATGGGATTATTCATAGACCAGTACCAGTTCGTGCAGTGAAGACCAGACGGCGATTCGGATCTGAAACCGCGTCATTTCATGTGAGTGTCTCTCTCTCTTTCTCTCTCTTTATTTATTAAATGATCGCAGATATTATTTTATATGTGATGTAAATGTTGAGTAGATTTCTTATGTTACATGTTTATGTGTGGAGATCATCGAGCGTGGGGGTGGACGGTCATCTACTGTTATTTTACATGTTGGGTGTATAGGGATATGATATGCATGATTATTGATACATGTTAGAACCCTCATGTTTGTCCTATGTATATCTAGAGTATTGTTGTAGACATATCAGGATGTAGCATGAGGGTAATTGAGATGGATATATGATGGAACGACCTGACTTATCATGTTAAAACTTAGATACATGTTTATGATATGTTGGACACCGAGTATTGGGATATCATGTTTGATCTTAATAGAAGTGTGAACCCTTGAGGATTTGGAAATCAGATTAGATTGTTAGAGTGAGAGAGCTGTGTCTGATTATGGTTATATGTTGGAACAACAATTATTGAATCAGATTACTAGATGTGTAATGAAACTTGATGATTATGGAACTATTGAATCATGAGTTGGTTATGTTGACTTTGGATTGACCAGGGACTTATGTTATTTACATAGAATGATGATCAGTAATTAGACCTGACTTTATTAGTTGAGTATTGAGGACATATCAGATATGACTGGATTAGTTGAGTTGTGACTTAAATTGATCTTGAGTTAGAGGTTACCCAGGATCTATATTCCTTTTTATTGGAGCCTGTCTTGTATTGTGGTGAGATTGACGTTGCAGGCATTTGGGATCTGTTAGATGCTATGTTGTTGATGTTGATTATCAAGAGTAGATATTCTAGATTACTTATGGAGGATGTTGACTGTTTAGATATAAATTCAATATGTATTGACTTGTTGATCTCGAGGACATACCATATACTTCATGATTGATTATTGATTATTTCAGTTAGCAGAGATGACTTATTATAATGGTGATCTACATCTTGGAGTTTGAAAATAGTTATTATTTGATCTCAGTTGTTGAGGGTATAGGATTAGAACATATTGGTGTTGAGGAGAGGACTAATTACAGATTCATTGATATGATAGTCACCGTTTTGGATTGCACTGATACGGACTGATACTTAGTGATTCATGAGAATTGTATTGAGACTATAAGTTGATGGATTAGTTATTGATATCTCTTTAACATGGATGGATGAGATATGGTCAGCTTTAGTTGAGACTGTTTATTGAGTAGTAGCTAGACTGTTACTGTTATTTTATCCATGTTATTGAAAGTTACTGGGAAAATATTGTCAGACCATAACATACATTGTTAATTGTTTTACCGTTTACACGGTATTATTGTTCACATTGTTATTGTCACATTGATATTGTTATTGTCACCGTATCGTCCCAGTAATCGAAATGACATGGACATTAATTGTTATAAAAGATAATAATGTAATTGACAACTTACACTGGGATTGGGGAATTGATGGAGGAGACAGCGTCTGTATTTTGGGTGGACCTAGGATACAGGTTGCGCAGCCGAGATACGGTTCCACTGCAGGGTTCCGGGGGATGACTGACATCCCGTATTGTCCATATTGTCATTGTATTGACACATTGTTATTGACTACCTAGCGTAGTAGGAACCTGGTTCAGCGCCAGGTGATTGGGCCGTGGTTCACGGGATGTACGGACCCACCTAAAGCATGACAATGTCTCTTCCACTAATTTCAATAACTTAGGACCCTGATTGACATATGTAGTATGCGTAGTAGGATGCGTCTATTATACAGGTGGCAATTGGTGTTCGCTGACATAATAAATGTTAATAAATTGTTTATAGCATATCGTGACTGACTGTATCACTTGACTGTACATATATCACTGTGATAGACATATGCCATAACCAGGACCAGACCTGTGACCATGACTTGGACCAGATTGTATGCCAACCTAGTGACATGTGATAGATTTCACGCCTTGACATTGATTGCATATTTACAGTTGTGCCAGTTATATTCTACCTTTATTCATGTTATTATCATGTGTATTACTGTGCAGCTATTTATCTTGTTATTTAGCCTTTTCTATTTACTGTTGCTCTTACTACTATTTATGCCACATGTTTCTTCTGCACGAGTTCTTCCCCTTTACACACACACTCATTATGGTCGCGTTCTGACGACCCTGGGTTTGCACGTCCAGCTATTGGACGGTTGTTCTAATGTGCAGGTATTTCGTGAGACGGTACGTATTGCGAGGAGTTAGACACAGTCTCCCTCTCTTCATTCTGGTACCCTCATTTCTCCCTTATTCCAGTTTACTCCATGACTCTATCTGTATTGCATTCAACTGCCATCTCTCTTCCGTCATTCATATTGTTATCATGTGTAGTTTTTATATGTCATATTACAGTGATATTCATGGTTGAGAGTATAGCTTGTTCAGGTTACAACTTAGGCTTAGCGCGTATACGTGGGGTATTTCCCTTGCGTATATGCGTCGCCATAACGACTCCGTATCTTTAGGATCGGGGCGTTACAGAGTGGTATCAGAGCCAGGTTTTCGACTTGCGATGTTGAATTTGAATTTTGTTTCGCAGAGAGACCTAGTTCTTACCGGTAACTTGAAAACAAGCTATAGCTATGCTGCAATATACATATACTCTCCATTATGATATTGACCTCCATTCTGAATTGACCGTCCTTCCCTTGGAAATTCTCATCTTTGATCGTTTGATATCCTTGATCTCTACTCTTCTGTTAGAGTGATTTGGATTTCCATCTTGATTTCATCCTTCCTTTCTATTCTAATTCTTCTGATTCTATCTTTGGGAGTGGATACTTCATGCTGAAGCCGGTGGCGTGTATCAGAGTGGCGCAGCGGAAGCGTGGTGGATTTATGATGTGTGGAGAAGCGACATGAAGTTTGTTTGTCTTCTTCTTGGATTTTGGGGATTCTTTTACAATCCCCTGCCTTATTTGAATTTCGGGGACGAAATTTTTAATAAGGTGGGTAGAGTGTAAGATCCCTAACTAGAATACAGTATTTTCATTTTCTAAAGTATTTATTTGAATTTACTGATTATTTTATTATTAAATATGGAAATTTATTTTTTTAAAGTAAATGACAATTTGGCTTTATATATTTATTGCCATTATTTCCTATAAACATTTTTAGTAACTTGTTACTATTATTTTTATATTTACCACCACTATTATTGTTTTGTTATTGGGTATTATTATTATTATAATTATTCCATTATATTTTATTTCATGTGAGTTATCATACCTAATTGTTGTGAGTTTCTACTATTATTATTTTGGTTTTAAGTCCTTATTATTCTGTAGTCCTTGGTCTTGGTGTATTATATATATAATATTATTAGTTGCTATTGGCGTTATTCCTATTGCAAATTTTTTTTTTTTTTTTTTTTTTCCATCTAGCCCATAGTAGGCCCAAGCCCACAAATCCAAACCCGTTACCAATAATAAAATCATCTCCTAATCTAACCCTAACCTAAAACCAAACCTAATTAATCTTCCTCCTCCCCAAATTCACAGCCGCCAATACACAACAACCCCTTTGGCTGCCGCCTCCATGCATCCGCCTCTTCTCAACCTCCAGGCCCGAGCACTTCTCCCTCCGCCGACAGCCCCATGTCGACCTCCTCTCCCCGTCTGGCTCCTCCTCGTTGCCTCCTTGCGAGATCCCCTGGCCGAGGTGCAGGCACAACAACTTCTCCCCCAATTCAGGCCAGCGCCCAAGCCCAGCACGCCACGCAATAGCATGGCCGCCCCCATCTTCACCGCGGGCTGAGCAGCAACCTCCTTTCCTTTCCATCTAGGGCAGCAGCCAACAGAGCATTCACCCTCTCTCCATCTTCTCTTTTGGCTGCCCAGCCCCTTCACCCTCACCACTAGCGAGTAGCCGCCCCACACATGGCCGAGCACGGCTTCACCAAGCAACTTCCTCCACGCCAGATCCCCCACCGAGCTCCATTTTCAGCACCATGGCCGCAAGCTTCTCACAGCACCCCAAGCCTGCGTGAGTCTTTTTCTCCCTCTCTCTGTGTTTATTGTAGGTAACATTATGTGCTTGTTTATGTGTGTGATTAAGTGAGAATATGATAAGTATGTTATATGTTAATTGTGTTAATGAAGGTTATGTGCTAATTATTTAAATGTGTAGGGCTTTGTGGTCATATAAATGCACAAGCACGCAGGGTGATGATTTCATGTTGTTTGAAATATAATTTTGACTTGGGTATGTGCCTAGTTTTTCATTTGTTTCGTTTCTTTTCAAGTATAGCCCATGGCAACCATTGGAGGCACGCCAAGCAAGCAACAATCCTTGAAGCACCTTACTCCGAGCCGTTTCGGGCTCCCGCGGGATGCCGTTGATCGACGTCGGCGAGCGAGCGCGAAGACACCCCACGCCCTTCACGGCGGTTGCTCTATCCAACGACACCCTCCGCGGCCTGGATGCCTCCGTCGGAGCCTCCATCGGTGCGCCGCAAGATGCCCGCGAGGTTAGCTTTATTTAATTGTAGGGTGGCATTTGTGTAATAATTGAGAAGTCCATTAAATTGTTATTGGTGTGTACATAGGTGGCTTTTGGATGCATGCGTGGGTGTGTAGGTGGAAATCATTTATGTGTGGGGCTTTTTGCATGGTGTGTGTGAGTTTCTATTAATGTATATAATTATATATTTATATATTTATGTAAAGGTGGTTTATGTATATATATATGTATGTAAGTATAATGTTTATACGTGTATATGCATGCGTATATGGGTATATTATGCGTATATGTCCGTATGCACATGTAAGTGTTTAGCGTGCATTTATATTTATTTGTATATTTGGTTACATGCTACAGGATTCCGGATCAGTTGCAGAAGACCCGAACATGATTCGGATTCGTACCGTTGTTGGACCCGACACACAGGAGATTCGAAGACCGATGCATGGGATTATTCATAGACCAGTACCGATTCGTGCAGTTGAAGACCAGACGGCGATTCGGATCTGAAACCTGCGCGCGTCATTTCATGTGAGTGTCTCTCTCTCTTTCTCTCTCTTTATTTATTAAATGATCGCAGATATTATTTTTTATGTGATGTAAATTGTTGAGTAGTATTCTTATGTTACATGTTTATTGTGTGGAGATCATCGAGCGTGGGGTGGACGGTCATCTACTGTTATTTTACATGTTGGGTGTATAGGGATATGATATGCATGATTATTGATACATGTTAGAACCCTCATGTTTGTCCTATGTATATCTAGAGTATTGTTGTAGAACATATCAGGATGTAGCATGAGGGTAATTGAGATGGATATATGATGGACGACCTGACTTATCATGTTAAAACTTAGATACATGTTTATGATATGTTGGACCCGAGTATTGGGATATCATGTTTGATCTTAATAGAAGTGTGAACCCTTGAGGATTTGGAAATCAGATTAGATTGTTAGAGTGAGAGAGCTGTGTCTGATTATGGTTATATGTTGGAACAACAATTATTGAATCAGATTACTAGATGTGTAATGAAACTTGATGATTATGGAACTATTGGAATCATGAGTTGGTTATGTTGACTTTGGATTGTACCAGGGACTTATGTTATTTACATAGAATGATGATCAGTAATTAGACCTGACTTTATAGTTGAGTATTGAGGACATATCAGATATGACTGGATTAGTTGAGTTGTGACTTAAATTGATCTTGAGTTAGAGGTTACCCAGGATCTATATTCCTTTTTATTGGAGCCTGTCTTGTATTGTGGTGAGATTGACGTTGCAGGCATTTGGGATCTGTTAGATGCTATGTTGTTGATGTTGATTATTCAAGAGTAGATATTCTAGATTACTTATGGAGGATTTGACTGTTTAGATATAAATTCAATATGTATTGACTTGTTGATCTCGAGGACATACATATACCTTCATGATTGATTATTGTTATTTCAGTTAGCAGAGATGACTTATTATAATGGTGATCTACATCTTGGAGTTTGAAAATAGTTATTATTTGATCTCAGTTGTTGAGGGTATAGGATTAGAACATATTGGTGTTGAGAGAGAGGACTAATTACAGATTCATTGATATGATAGTCACCGTTTTGATTGCACTGATACGGAACTGATACTTAGTGATTCATGAGAATTGTATTGAGACTATAAGTTGATGGATTAGTTATTGATATCTCTTTAACATGGATGGGATGAGATTATGGTCAGCTTTAGTTGAGACTGTTTATTGAGCAGTAGCTATAACTGTTACTGTTATTTTATCCATGTTATTGAAAGTTACTGGGAAAATATTGTCAGACCATAACATACATTGTTATTTGTTTTAACCGTTTACACGGTATTATTTTTCACATTGTTATTGTCAACTTGATATTGTTATTTCACCGCGTAGACTATCGTCCCAGTAATCGAAATGACATGGACATTAATTGTTATAAAAGATAATAATGTAAATTGACAACTTACACTGGGATTGGGGAAATTGATGGAGGAGACAGCGTCTGTATTTTGGGTGGACCTAGGATACAGGTTGCGCAGCACCGAGATACGGTTCACTGCATGGGTTCCGGGGGATGACTGACATCCCGTATTGTCCATATTGTCATGTGTATTGACACATTGTTATTGACTACCTAGCGGTAGGACCTGGTTTCAGCGCCAGGTGATTGGGCCGTGGTTCCGGGTATGTACGGAACCCACCTAAAGCATGACAATGTCTCTTCACTAATTTCAATAACTTAGGATCCTGATTGACATATGTAGTAGGAGCGTAGTATGGGGATGCGTCTATTACAGGTGGCAATTGGTGTTCGCTGACATAATAAATGTTAATAAATTGTTATAGCATATCGTGACTGACTGTATCACTTGACTGTACATATATCACTGTGATAGACATATGACCATAACCAGGACCAGACCTGTGACCATGACTTGGACCAGATTGTTGCCAACCTATAGTGACATGTGATAGATTTCACGCCTTGACATTGATTGCATATTTACAGTTTGCCAGTTATATTCTACCCTTATTCATGTTATTATCATGTGTATTACTGTGGCAGCTATTTATCTTGTTATTTAGCCTTTTCTATTTACTGTTGCTCTTACTACTATTTATGCACATTGTTTCTTCTGCACGAGTTCTTCCCCTTACACACACACTCATATGGTCGCGTTCTGACGACCCTGGTTTGCCACTTCCAGCTATTGGACGGTTTGTTCTAATGTGCAGGTATTTCGATGAGACGGTACGTATTGCGAGGAGTTAGACACAGTCTCTCCTCTCTCTTCATTCTGGTACCCTCATTTCTCCCTTATTCCAGTTACTCCATGACTCTATCTGTATTGCATTCAACTGCCATCTTCTTCCGGTCATTCATATTGTT
>JAVJIF010025392.1:0-87899 GCA_038442645.1 Agave tequilana | reverse complement strand
CTGTTTCCTGTTCTCCAAACCTGCAAACAGAAAGAATAAAGAATTAGTTAAAAATTAAATTTTTTTGTTTTAGAGATAACTTACCGTCCCTCCCCGGCAACGGCGCCAATTTGTTGACTGAGATTTCCTGCACACAAAAGATGGTATTTTAGTTTTAAAAATAGATGTGCAAGTTTCAGTTCTAATCCGCGGTAGCAGGGCTATGCGGGTCGTGATCCTCAGGGAGGGACTGCGATGGAAGCGTTAAGCAAGTTTCTCTAAAGTTTTTATCTTTTTTAGTTATTTTGTTAGTCACGATGGTATTTACAATGAGTTGTGGAAAAGACTATTGGAGAGAGATGGATTTAATCTATAAAAAAAAGAAAAGAAAAGAAAAAGAAAGAACACTTATCTCTTTAGTCCGCTTGCCGTTTGAACCGTTGCGATGATTTCCCTTTTCTTGGAAGGCGTACAAGCACGGCTTATGGGATCGTCCGCCTTCTTAATCTACTCTACGAAATTAAAAACAAGCTATGAAGACCTGTTCATCGCCATGGGCCGTCAAGGTTCCTTCTTCGGTTAGGTATTCTCGAAGCAATCAGATCTCACGGTTTGCAAGTCATCGGAGAAAGAAACAATCACATAAAATAAAATAGAAGAACAGAGATTAAACAAAACTAGAGAAACAATAACACAGAATAAAAATAAAAAGAACAAAACGAACCTCGAGTTGATTTATTTAACAATGGTGGAAAAGCAAAACTTACACCGATTGTCACCCTCAGTACAAGTAGATCTCCTTCCTCCATGAAACATCCCTCTCCTCTCGGTTTACAAAAGAAAATAAAAAATATACAAAGGTGGAAGAAAACCTAAAAACCCTAACTTTGGCCCTTTGCTGGACGCTGGACGCTCTTTACGTTGCACTGCAGGAGATATTTATAGATGCAGAAGGCTACAGAGTCCCGGACGAATCTGCCCCACGAAATTTGGGATCAGGATCTTATCAAAGTGCCGCGGATTTGCGGCGGTTCCGCGGCACTTTTGTGGCTTCTGGCCATGCGCTTTGGCGCGTGGCCTCTCCTGGTCCGTCCATGTGGGCGCCTGCTTCTAGAATTGTAATCCTGGCCTTTTAAATCTGGATTTTTGAGGTAACTTGGTAATCAAGTTACCCTTAATCCAGATTTCTTCAAATCTTCCTCCCACGAATTTTCTTCTTATCTTGGCCTTTTATTCTCATCCTGCAGGTGTTTAGGGTTGGATAGAAGTCTATCCTTCCCTAATCTCTGATATTTGCAACTTTCAGCCCTTGTATTTGCATTTTGACTCTTTGTATTTGCGCTTTTTCACCTGGGCTTCAAACATGGCTTGGATCTGGGCTTTTGGGCTCTTTAGGCTTTATTTATTGTTAACATAACAATTCGAGGCCTGCACAAATAAATAATAAAATATTAATAATTGTGCAGAATTAAATGAATAAATATGAAAATGTGATGGTAAATATGATGATAAAAATGCACTTTTGACTACCAATCACCAGGTAGGGGCAAGATCAGTTGGAGGTATTCATGCCGGAGCAACGGACCTAATTATGTCAACCACTATTCTTCGAGATTTCGCCTCTCAATCCCCAACCTTAGACACCAATTTGACAAGAGTAAAACTCTAACAACTTCCCCTTAGGTCAATCTCCTAAATGAGTCTGAGATATTCCTGGGGGTCAACGTCTATCAAATTTTATTAAGGCTTGGGTTGTGTGAGTGGGGAGGTGATTTTTGGGTTAGGGAGGGTAATGACTTCCCCACCTTATGTTATATTAGGTTTTTCCCTTAAGTTCAGTTTGTGCAAGTGTGCAATATAGATAAGAATGACATACAAAGCGAGTAAATCACCCACGTGTTTGTCTAACTATATGCAATGCAATATGTACACCTTCATCAAGATCACAACAACACAAGAATAAAATACAGTATATTGGAATTGAAATCGACACGTGCCTAGATGCAAATATCTAAACCGTTTTAAAACATTCAATTACCATATTTTAGTTCTTAAAATTATTACAGTGCACATGCAATATAAATAAAAACTAGCAGTAGAATATACAAGAATTTACCCAACCACACAAAAGCAAGTGTGGACTTCTGTAATGCTAAAACTTAAGCCTGCACACACAAAAATAAGAAGAAAAGTTAACAAAATATGAACTCAAACATTTTTCCATCCCCGGCAACGACGCCAAAATTTGATCGGTGAAAACCGTGCATGAAAAGTGTATGTTTGAAATCAAGAGTTAAAAGTGCGTGCTTTGGCTTCCTTGATACTTCTGTTATAGCATAGAGGCTAAAGGAGTCGAATCCACAGGGACAGGAAGCGATAGAAGCTTTACCGGAATGTTCACATGTGTATTAACGATTCTTCAATGTTTTAAAGAATGAAAGAAAAGAAACAAAGAATAAAAGAGAAGAGTATGGTGAAAACACGAAGAAGTGAGAAAATAGAAAAGAATATATTTGTGATTTTTGAGATATATCTAAAATAAGTAAAAAGAGAAAGAATATCCATGGCTACTAACTACTAATGGCTCCACTAATATGCTAACCTCTCAGTAATAGTTACCTCACATATATCATTGGCCATCACTAGTCCTTGGTTCAAGAGCGTTTCAAAACATGACCCATATGTCAACTCATCACATCCAAACTCAATAAAACAAGTGCAAGGTATACTTAAACCATCAAAACTAAACAAGAGTAAGCATGGAGTAAAATAATATTAGCTTGTTAGAGAGTTAGGATGTTAGAGTGTTAGAATCCATCATCATGAGCCATCAATGGCTCTTGCAAGAGCAAGGCCAAGTAGAGGCTATTAGATTCATGTGGATTATCAAGTAAGAAGTTAGTAAGTTAGTGGTTAGTAGTTAGTTTCCATGAGAGAAAAATTAGCTAAACATGTAAAAGGAGTTAGAGAGAAGAAACAAAGATAGGTAAAGAGAGAACCTTTCATAGCTTGTCACCTTCTATTATAAGTACTCTTACTTTCCTCTCATGTACCACTCTTTCCTATTACAATATCTACAAGAAATGAAAGATACAAAGAGGAAGAAGAAGAACAACTAACCTAAACTACTCTAAACTAAAACATGGAAAGGAAAACTATCCTAACTCTCTGCATTTCTCCCTGTAAAACACCAAGGGGTATTTATAGGCACCAGGAGAACGGGAGCCAGTAGGACAAACCCTGGCCCAAAGCGTTGGCGCGGCCGCGCCAGTACGGCCACGAAAACGCGGTCAGAACCGTGTTTCCGCGACTGTACTAGGTGGCACGCCAGGGCCGCCTGCTGCGCGCTGCCCGCTTATCCCCCTGTCGGATGCATGTCCTGGTTTCTGGATTTGGGCCCCGGTTTTGATGAAACCACCCTCCAAAGTCAATGGCTATCTTTATAGGCTTTTAACCACCAATTAAATGGTGGTTTTGGGTCTTCTTCTTCATTTCATGCCATGGACCTAGAAACATACAAGAGAGGTATTATTAACAGAATTTTAATATTAAATAAATGTGAAGATGTGGTATGAAATATGCAATTTTAGAGACTAATCAGGATCCGCCGCATATCTGCCACATTTCAGTTGAGATATGGGGAGCATTTACTCCCCTATCTTCAGACGCTTTCCCCGTTATGTTTTTGCTATAAATACTTGCAAATTCTGAGGCCAGAGAGAATGATTCAGTAGAGAGTATAGGCTAAGCTGTACTTTAGTTTGTAACTTAGGTTTTTACTTTTTATTTATGTAATTTTTATTTTTCTTTATGTAACTGAGACCAGAAAAAAAGTTTCATGGAGGAATGAGAGTGAAACTTGTACTGAGGGTGACACCGGTGTAAGTTGTTCTTCTTTTTTTTTTTTTTTTTTTCTATTTTTACTTTATTGAATCAAAATTACATTTTTATGTTCTTCTTCTTCTCTTACTCTTCCTCTATTAGGTTTTGATGATAATCCATATGAAACCAATAGCATCGAACCTGCCTTGCCATTGCAGGTGCCCTTGATGGCTTATGGTGATGGATAGCTGTTTCTTTGTTAGTTTTGTATGCCCTTTAATTTATAGTGTAGATCGAGAACGGGGAATATCATATTTGCCATGCTTTGCTCACCTTCAAGACGAGGTAAGTATTACCAGGGATTCAAGGTAAGTCATCAACTGAAAGATGTCAGTAAGTACTTTCAGGGTTTTTCTTATTTTCTTTTAAATTTTTAATTTAGACCATCACAATCACAATTGTCTTCTATTTAATATTTTCACTTTCTTTGTATAAACTCATTTTTCATTTTCTCCACCTTCTCAATTTATCACTTTCTTCTTAACTTAACAATAGATTCTTTTTTTCTGTACAAGAATAAGAGAAGAACTCTTAACCATTTTAAGTAAACTAAAGAGAACTTATAACACACTTCCATCGCAAGTCCCTCCTTGTGGATCACGACTCGCATAGTCACTTGCTATCACGGTAGCATTGAGTACCTTGCACTTTATTCTTAAATTCTAAAATTTTTTTATTTTCTGTGCAAGTAAACCTCAATCAAAGTTTGGCGCCAAATTTGATTAAGTTTAGACTTGCATAAAGAAAATATAGAATTTCAGAACTTAAGAATAGAATATGCAAGTTCTAAATATTACCGCGATAGCAAGTGGCTGTGCAGGTCATGATCCATAAGGAGGGACTTGCGATGGAAGCGTGTTTTAAGTCCTATTATTAAGTTACTTGAAATGGTTAAAAGTTCTTCTCTTGTTCTTGAAAAGAAAAAGAAAAAGAATTCTATGGTTAGATTAAGAAGAAAGTGGTAGATTGAGAAAGTAGAGAAAATGAAAAATAATTTATACAAAGAAATAGAAAGAGTAAATCAAAGAGAGTTGGTTTTTGAAATTGTTTTCTAAACTAGGAAATGAGAGTAAAGAAAAGAATTGTTTACTTATCTTTTCAATGCTTGTTTATCTTGAATATGTCGTGATGACTTACTTTGTCTTTGAAGGCGAATAGAGCATGGTCTATATGATCTTTCCCGTTCTCGATCTACACTATGAATTAAGAGGCAAACTAAACTAACAAAGGAACAGTTATCCATCACCATAAGCCATTAATGGCCCTTGTAATGACAAGGCAATGTCGAGGTTGTAGGAATCACTTGGATTTACAAGCACTTAGAGGAAATCAAACAAAAAAAGAGTAAAGAGAAAAAGAAACTTTGATTCGATTCAAATAACAATGGAAGAAAGAAAACTTACTTACACCGGTGTCACCCTCAATATAAGCTTAACTTTCATTCCTCCATGAAAATCTCCTCTCCTCTCAGTTACATAAATAAAATAAAGATTACATAAAAGAAAACTAAAAATCCTAAGTTACAGACTATAGAATAGCCTAACCTATACTCTCTGCTAAATTGTTCTCTCTGGTCTCAGAATTTGCAGGTATTTATAGAAAAACACAACGAGGGAGAGCGTCTGAAGTAAGGGGAGCAAACGCTCCCTGTATCTCAACTGAAATGCGGCGGATCCACATGAAATGCGGATCCGCGCATTTTTGTGGCCAGATCTAAGGGTGCAGGTTCCTGTTTGATGTTTCATCCATTTATCTATCTGGTTTCTCGATTTGAGCTACAAATTTGACGATATCAATGTTGATCTCCATCTAACCAAAATGGATTCATAAAAATCTGAATTTAACCGGTTTTCACTTGGTGTTATCTCCCTAATTTGCTATGATCTTCAGCTGAACATTTTCCATCCCTGGCAACTGCGCCAAATTTGATCGGGTGAAAACCGTGCATGAAAAGTGTTTGTTTTGAAATCAAGAGTTAAAAGTGCGTGCTTTGGCTTCCTCGATACTTATGTTATAGCATAGAGGCTAAAGGGGTCGAATCCACAGGGACGGGAAGCGATAGAAGCTTTACCGGAATGTTCACATGTGTGTTAACGATTCTTCAATGTTTTAAAGAAACAAAGAATGAAAGAAGAAGAGTATGGTGAAAACACGAAGAAGTGAGAAAAATAGAAAAGAATATATTTGTGATTTTTGAGATATATCTAAAACAAAGTAAAAAGAGAAAGAATATTCATGGCTACTAACTACTAATGGCTCCACTAATATGCTAACCTCTTAGTAATAGTTGCCTCACATATATCATTGGCCATTACTAGTCCTTGGTTAAGAGCGTTTCAAAGCATGACCCATATGTCAACTCATCACATCCAAACTCAATAAAACAAGTGCAAGCTACACTTAAACCATCAAAACTAAACAAGAGTAAGCATGGAGTAAAATAATATTAGCTTGTTAGAGAGTTAGGATGTTAGAGTGTTAGAATCCATCATCATGAGCCATCAATGGCTCTTGCAAGAGCAAGGCCAAGTAGAGGCTATTAGATTCATGTGGATTATCAAGTAAGAAGTTAGTAAGTTAGTGGTTAGTAGTTAGTTTCCATGAGAGAAAATTTAGCTAAACATGTAAAAGAGTTAGAGAGAAGAAAACAAAGATAGGTAAAGAGAGAACCTTTCATAGCTTGTCACCTTCTATTATAAGCACTTTTACTTTCCTCTCATGTACCACTCTTTCCTATTACAAGATCTACAAGAAATGAAAGATACAAAGAGGAAGAAGAAGAACAACTAACCTAAACTACTCTAAACTACAACATGGAAAGGAAAACTATCCTAACTTTCTGCATTTCTCCCTGTAAAACACCAGGGGTATTTATAGGCACCAGGAGAACGGGAGCCAGTAGGACAAACCCTGGCCCAAAGCGTTGGCGCGGCTGCGCCAGTACGGCTACGAAAACGCGGTCAGAACCGTGTTTCCGCGGCTGTACTAGGTGGCGCGCGCAGGGCCGCCTGCTGCGCGCTGCCCGCTTATCCCCCTGTCGGATGCATATCCTGGTTTCTGGATTTGGGACCCCGGTTTTGATGAAACCACCCTCCAAAGTCAATGGCTATCTTATATACTTTTAATCACCAATTAAATGGTGGTTTTTGGTCTTCTTCTTCATTTCATGCCATGGACCTAGAAACATACAAGAGAGGTATTATTAACAGAATTTTAATATTAAATAAATGTGAAGATGTGGTATGAAATATGCAATTTTAGAGACTAATCAGGATCCGCCACATATCTGCCACATTTCAGTTGAGATATGGGAGCATTTACTCCCCCTATCTTCAGACGCTTTCCCCCGTTATGTTTTTGCTATAAATACTTGCAAATTCTGAGGCTAGAGAGAATGATTCAGTAGAGAGTATAGGCTAAGCTGTACTTTAGTTTGTAACTTAGGTTTTTTACTTTTTATTTATGTAATTTTTATTTTTCTTTATGTAACTGAGACTAGAAAAAGTTTCATGGAGGAATGAGAGTCAAGCTTGTACTGAGGGTGACACCGGTGTAAGTTGTTCTTCTTTTTTTTTTTTTTTTTTTCTATTTTTTACTTTATTGAATTAAAATTACATTTTTATGTTCTTCTTCTTCTCTTACTCTTCCTCTATCAGTTTTGATGATAATCCATATGAAACCAATAGCATCGAACCTGCCTTGCCATTGCAGGTGCCCTTGATGGCTTATGGTGATGGATAGCTGTTTCTTTGTTAGTTTTGTATGCCCTTTAATTTATAGTCTAGATCGAGAACGGGGAAGATCATATTTGCCATGCTTTGCTCACCTTCAAGACGAGGTAAGTATTACCAAGGATTCAAGATAAGTCATCAACTGAAAGATGTCAGTAAGTACTTTCAGGGTTTTTCTCATTTTCTTTTAAATTTTTAATTTAGACCATCACCAATCACAATTGTCTTATATTTAATATTTTCACTTTCTTTGTATAAACTCATTTTTCATTTTCTCCACCTTCTCAATCTATCACTTTCTTCTTAACTTAACAATAAATTCTTTTTTTCTTTACAAGAATAAGAGAAGACTCTTAACCATTTTAAGTAAACTAAAGAGAACTTATAACACACTTCCATCGCAAGTCCCTCCTTATGGATCACGACTCGCATAGTCACTTGCTATCACGGTAGCATTGAGTACCTTGCACTTTATTCTTAAATTCTAAATTTTTTTATTTTCTGTTCAAGTAAAACCTCAATCAAAGTTTGGTGCCAAAATTTGATTGAGTTTAGACTTGCATAAAGAAAATATAGAATTTCAGAACTTAAGAATAGAATATGCAAGTTCTAATATTACCGCGATAGCAAGTGGCTATGCAGGTCATGATCCATAAGGAGGGACTTGCGATGGAAGCGTGTTGTAAGTCCTATTATTAAGTTACTTGAAATGGTTAAAAGTTCTTCTCTTGTTCTTGAAAAGTAAAAGAAAAGAATTCTATGGTTAGATTAAGAAGAAAGTGATAGATTGAGAAAGTAGAGAAAATGAAAAATAAATTTATACAAAGAAATAGAAAGAGTAAATCGAAGAGAGTTGGTTTTTGAAATTGTTTTCTAAACTAGGAAATGAGAGTAAAGAAAAGAATTGTTTACTTATCTTTTCAATGCTTGTTTATCTTGAATCTGTCGTGATGACTTACTTTGTCTTTGAAGGCGAGCAGAGCATGGTCTATAGGATCTTTCCCGTTCTCGATCTACACTATGAATTAAGAGGCAAACTAAACTAACAAAGAATAGTTATCCATCACCATAAGCCATTAATGGCACTTGTAATGACAAGGCAATCTCGAGGTTGTAGGAATCACTTGGATTTACAAGCACTTAGAGGAAATCAAACAAAAAAAAGAGTAAAGAAGAAAAAGAAACTTTGATTCGATTCAAATAACAATAGAAGAAAAAAAACTTACTTACACCGGTGTCACCCTCAATACAAGCTTAACTTTCATTCCTCCATGAAACTCTCCTCTCCTCTAGGTTACATAAATAAAATAAAGATTACATAAAAGAAAACTAAAAATCCTAAGTTACAGACTATAGAATAGCCTAACCTATACTCTCTGCTAAATTGTTCTCTCTGGTCTCAGAATTTGCAGGTATTTATAGCAAAAACACAATGGGGGAGTGCGTCTGAAGATAGGGGGAGCAAACGCTCCCTGTATCTTAACTGAAATGCGGCGGATTCACATGAAATGCGGATCCGCAACATTTTTGTGGCAAGATCTAAGGGTGCAGGTTCCTGGTTTGATGTTTCATCCATTTATCTATCTGGTTTCTCGATTTGAGCTACAAATTTGACGATATCAATGTTGATCTCCATCTAACCAAAATGGATTCGTAAAAATCTGAATTTAACCGGTTTTCACTTGGTGTTATCTCCCTAATTTGCTATGATCTTCAGCTGAACATTTGCCTTCATCCTTAATTTTTAATCTAAATTTCAGTAGGCTTTTGGGCTTGTTTTTCTCCACTTTCATTAGTAAAGGCTCTGCAAATAATTAGACAAAAAGATAATTAAATAACAGAGTTTATTAGATGATCGGTCGAATATATTGCATATATATTGTCACATTATCATGTTTTTATCTAATAAATCCTATTAATAAGTCTTATTCTTCTTTGTTAAATGCATGCCCATTGCTAAAAGAAAGGGAAGAGACGAGCCCAAAAGCCCATCAAAATTCTGATTTATTCAGAATTAATTCGAAATTAGAAGATCAGGGCAGATCAGGGAGGATAAAAGCGGTTGAACATCCGTTAAAATGGATCTTTACAAATCAATCAGTTAAAGCCAAAAATCAAAGGCCGTTTTGACAAACCCAGGAGCTGAAACGAGAAAACCAACAGAAGATATGGGGGAATCACCAAACCGGGGACCTTTACCATTTGGGTATGGCCACCTGGCCACACCAGGGCCGCGGAAACGCGGCCCTAGCCGCATTTTCGCGACATTGTTGAGGTTATTGGGGGGAGCATTTGCTCCCCCAATCTTCCTACGCCCTCTCCAGTCTGGTTTTTCTCTATAAATACCATTTTCGACAGAGAAGAAGGTAGCGAAGACTGGGAAATTTCTTGTTTATTTTTAAGGTTTAGGTTCTTTGTTAGATAGTATAAAAGTTGTATCTCTATTTTATAATTTGTAGTTCAATTCAAATACCAGTGAGAGAGAGAGAGAGAGAGGAATTGAGTAATTATAATCTGAAGATTGAAGTAACATCAATAAAGGATCAAGCTTTCTCTTCTTCCACTCCAATTCACGGGTATGTCTTGCTTTATTTACATGTATTATTTTTCATCTTCCATGCATAGCTAAATTTGTTTTCTGGGCTCACTATTATTCCTCTCTTCGATCCCTCTTCTTTTTGAATGGTTTTGATGTAAAGACCCAATGGAATCATATGCATGCCTAACTAAGCTTTTCTTCTTTGAAAGTATTCTTGAAGGCACATGAGGATGGGTTTGGATTTCTAAAACTTCTACTTCTTTTAAAATATCTCTTAAACTTGTTTTTATTTCATACTTGAAATACTTGATGATTTAACATTCAATTCAAGATGATTTCTTAAAGAAAAGAGTTAACTTTTTCAAACTATCTTATTTGCTTTGCTTAAAACTTTCTAAACTTAAGCTTAAGTTTTTGCTTATGATCAAGTTGAGGCACTAAGAATTTCAAGAGAAGAACACATCGTTGAGTAGTGAGATAATGAGCCCAGATTTGTTTCCTATATTAAAAACAACCAAACAATTTGCAACACTTTTTTAAGATC
Organism: Agave tequilana; assembly: GCA_038442645.1. Taxonomy (NCBI): domain Eukaryota; kingdom Viridiplantae; phylum Streptophyta; class Magnoliopsida; order Asparagales; family Asparagaceae; genus Agave; species Agave tequilana. Next base: position 77,224 of record JAVJIF010025392.1, on the reverse strand, counting down.
ACCTTTTCCAAAACTTTCTCTAAGTTTTTCAAGTTTTCTTTTAATCACTTCCCTTCTCTCCATTCTCTTTTCAACTAAAAGGAAAAAAAAAGAAAAACACCTCCATTCTTTGTTACTTAACAAAAATACCGAAAAGATTCTATCGCATTCCTCCTCGGGGATACGACCCGTTAGCCCAAAGCTACACAGTAATTCTTATCACTTTCACTTTTCACGATCAATTTTTGGCGCCGTTGCCGGGGAGGGAACGGTGTGTTTTTTTTTAACAAGTTTGGTGTCTTGTTTCAGGTATGTCAAGATTCAGATTTAGTACTCATGCTTTGCAGGAGAAGACTTGCTATTCTGTGTCCCTACCCTCGAAAGTAGAAAATAGAGTTTCAAGAAATTGTAGTGCAAAAGTTGAAATTTCTTGTTGGACTACTAAAAACTCTTTTTTGCAGGACATATTGCTTGCAAAAATAAAGTTTTTGTGTTATTATTCTTTCTATATCTGATATTCACAATCCCTGTTTTTAATCCAACAATAATCTAAGTGATTGTTAATTGTTTAAAAAAAACATTTAGACTTGCATTCTACGCATTTGTCTAATTACGTTTACTTTACAATTACTGTTGAAGATAGCTGGAGACAAGGTACGTATGCATAGCATATAGTTTAGGAAACATTCTTGGGTGATATTTGCTTTTGAATGTTACTTTTCTATATCTTGCACACTCTGCACAATCAATTCTAAGGACAAAACCCAAATCAAGATAAGGTGGGGAAGTCATTCCCTTCCTTAGCCCACAAACATCTCCAAGCACGCACAACCTAAGCCTAAGTAACATCTGATAGACGTTGGCCTTAGGGACATTTCGAACTCATTAGGAGATTATCCTAAGGGGAAAGGTGCTAGAATTTGACTCCTGCCAAATTAGTGTCTAGGAAAGGGATTAAGGGGCGAACCCCAAAGGCTGGTGGTTTGGCTTAATTAGGCCCGCCAGTTTTGCGCGGATGCCTCCCACCAATCTTGCCTGACCTTGCTGATTAGCTTGTGGTCAAAGTCTGCATTATACCTCCTATGGACAATCAACCAGTTAGGAGTTGTGTAGGTCAAGGTTACCTTAGACTAGGCTTGGTTGTTTACTCTTGTTGACTATTGATAAACTTGTTTGTGATTGTGTTTGTGTATGCAAGTATGGTGAAGAGACCCTAATTCATCTTGGTTGACTAGAAACACATCACCACCAAAGTTTGAACCAAGACCAGATCCGGTTATGGCTCAACCGACACCTTTGCAGGATAGGTTCTATCCCATTGGAACCTCACTTCCATCTTGCATCCAACTTTCATCAGTTGGTGAATACAATTTTGAGCTCAAGCCTCAGTTCATTAACACACTCCCTAATTTTCATGGCTTAGAGTCCGAAGATGCTTATTTCTTCATAAGAGATTTGAGAAAGTATGTCTAATGATGAAAATCTCACATCTTGTAGATGATGCTATTAGGTTGAGATTTGTCCCTTTCGCTCTTAAGGACTTAGCCAAGAAATGGCTTTACAGCTTAGCGACCAGCTCTATCACATCTTGGGATGGTTTCATCAAGGTGTTCATGAAGAAATTCTATCCAATTTACAAGACCGCTCTCATTAGGAAAAACATCATGCAGTTCAAGCAATAACCTAGTGAACCGTTTTGGAGGTATTTTGAATGCTTCAAAGACCTCCTTGTCCAATTCCTCATCATGGAATAGAAAAATGGCGACAATGCCAATTCTTTATGACGGTTTAGACTATTCTACCAAGACCCTCTTAGAAAGCATGTGCCACGGGGGATTCTGGCAGAAGGATGAGAATGAAGGATGAGATTTATATGAGAATCTCGCTGGAAAGACCATCCAATGGGAACCTACTAGTGAAACCTCTAGGAACTCAAACTCTATCTCTTCAAAAGGAGGTCTCCATTCTATTGAATCATTCATAACTAACGAGGCTAACCTAGCGAGAAGACTGAAAGTTTTAGAAACTAAGGAACCAAGTCCAGTCAATCAAGTCAGCCCAAACTAATTTTCAACTCCGGGCTATACTTACTGTCAAGCCATGAATCATGTGTTTGAGGAGTGTCCTGTGTTTTAAACTTAACAGCACTTTTCAGAACCGATGAATGCGGCATTTTCAAGGCTGAACAATAATCCTCACGCACCAACGTACAATCTTGGCTGGAGAAATCACCCGAATTTCTCGTGGAGCCAAAATGACAATGACCACCCATGGTCAAATCATGCAAGCCACTTCCATCATGCTAATAATTCTTCCAATCATCAACCCAACTTTTCTAATTTCCAGCATAATTCTCCCAACCATCCACCTAACTTTTCAAACTATCAATAAAACTTTCCCACCCAGGTCCACATCTTCCTTCCAGAATCCTCAACTAGAAAGGAGAATGACTGACTTTGAGAGAAACATGAAAGATACATGAAGAATCAAGATTCTCTCATGCAAACTATACAGAGGCTAGAGGTTCAAATGAACCAATTAGCCACTCCACAAAATGAGAGATAAAAGGGTACCTTGTCTAGTCAGCCAATAATGAATCCTAGAAATTTTCAACAAGCTCATTTGGTTGAGGATCAATCATTGAATCAATGTAATGTTGTTCATACATTGAGGTTGGGAAGAAAGTTGATAATCAAGTGTCAACACCATCTAATCCCATTCAGCACAACCACAATCAAGCATCATCCTCATCTAATCCCAATCCTTCAAAATCTGACGAATCTGAAATAGATAAGTCAACTAGTCAGGTGCACCATCCTATAGTACCATTTCCTAATAGGCTAAAAAACAACAAGCAAAATCCACACATGGATAAGATAATTGAGATCTTCAATCAAGAAAGATAAATGTGCCACTTCTTGATGCCATCCAACAAGTCCCATCCTATGCTAAGTTTCTTAAGGACATGTGCACCAATAAGAGAAACACTAATGTACCCAAAAAGGTCTTCTTAGCCACTAACATTAGTGAGCTACTGTCAGGTCCGATCCCTGTCAAGTGCAAGGATCCAGGTTATTCCACCATTGCCTGCACCATAGGACAAGCCGAGATTTGTCGTGCACTTCTTGACTTGGGGGCAAGTATCAACTTGCTTCCATTCTCAGTTTATCAACAACTCGGTTTGGGCGATCTTAGTCCAACTCGAGTCACTATCCAACTGGCTGACCGTTCAGTAAAAGTTCCAAAAGGGAAAATTAATGATGTCCTTATCCGGGTTGGGAGTTTATTTACCCCGTTGATTTCATAGTTCTAGAGAGACAACCTGTGTCCAATCCTAGGGCCCAAACTCCTGTTATCCTAGGGCGACCATTCCTTGCTACTGCCAATGGCATCATCAATTATAGGAACGGTCCATGAGGTTAACCTTTGGGGACATGACTAGAGAAGTCCATGTTTTCAACCTAGGAAAACAACCCCGTGATGTTGAGGACCAAACATTTGAAGTAAACCTCATTGAGAACTTAACAAGTGAACACAGGGAAAATTGGAATTAGAAACTGAGTGTGACTTTGGTTTAGAGTTTGACGACTTTAATCTTAATCAGGTTGTTGAGTCTGCTGTGAATTGGGCCTCGAACCCTATTTCACCAAATATGGAGCCACAAATGTGACTCATCCTTCCAGTGAGCCTTCCTCATCCTTATAATTGAAAGCCTTACCTGCGCATCTTAAGTACGTCTATCTAGGCGAACAAGAGACCTTTCCTGTCATCATTGCCTCCCATTTAAACAATGGGCAAGAAGAAGATCTTAAAGTAATTCTAAGAAATATAGGAAAGCCATTGGTTGGACTATGACCGATATAAAAGGGATTGAGTCCAACCATAGTTCAACATCGCATTCATCTCAATGAAAATGCAACACCTAAAAGAGACCCGCAGCGTAGGTTAAACCCTATAATGCAAGAGGCTGTTCATGCTGAAATTGTGAAACTCTTAGACAATGGGATAATCTATCCCATTTCTCATAGCCAATGGGTCAGTCCTGTCCACGCGGTTCCAAAGAAATCTGATTTTTCCGTTGTGGAAAACGAGAACAAAGAGTTGGTCCAAACTCGACTTCCCACGAAGATTCGAGTTTGCATTGACTATAGGAAGCTTAATGCTGTAACTCGTAAGGAGCATTTTCCACTTCCCTTCATTGATCAAATGCTTGAACGTTTGGCGGGCCACGAGTATTACTATTTCTTGGACGGTTACTCGGGGTATAATTAGATTCCTATTGCTCCTGAGGACCAAGAAAAGACTACATTACATGTCCATTTAGGACATTTGCTTATCGTCGAATGCCTTTCGGCTTGTGCAATGCCCAGCAACGTTTCAAACGTTGCATGTTTAGTCTTTTTTCTAATATGGTAGAATGATTCTTAGATATCTTCATGGTTTATTTCTCCATATACAGAGATTCGTTCACTCAATGTCTCCACCATTTAGAACTTGTGCTCCAGCGTTGTGCTGAGAAAAATCTGACTCTGAACAGGGAGAAATGCCACTTCATGGTAAAACATGGAATTGTCTTGGGTCATGAAATCTCAAAAAAGGAATTGAAGTGGATAGAGCAAGATTGAGGTTATTGCTAAGCTCCCATGCCCAAATACGTGAAGGATATTCGATCATTCTTAGGGCACGCTGGGTTTTTCCGAAGATTTATCAAGGATTTTAGCAAGATTGCTAGACCATTGACTAATCTGTTAGCTAAGGACGTGTCCTTCACTTTCGATGCTGAATGTATGAATTTCTTGGGAGAAGCTTAAGAGAGAGCTTATTTCTGCACCAATCATATATGCACCGGATTGGTCTCTAAGCCGTTCGAAATCATGTGCGATGCTTCTGATTTTGCCATAGGCGCTGTCTTAGGACAGCGCATTGATAACAAGCAGACGTGATTACTACTCTAGTAGGATTCTCAACGATGCTCAATTGAATTACACTACTACTGAGAAAGAATTCTTGGCAGTAGTGTTTTCCTTAGAGAAATTTCGTCCCTACCTACTAGGGTCCAAAATCACCATTTTCACCGATCATTCTGCGCTTAGGTACCTCCTGATGAAGAAGGATGCGAAGGCCCGACTCATTCGTTGGATCCTCCTTCTTCAAGAATTCGATCTCGAGATTCGAGACAAGAAAGGCGTCGAAAATGTCGTTCCTGACCATCTCTCACGAATCCTAAATCTCCATGCAACAAATTGCCCATAAATAGGACTTTCCTGATGAAAATCTCTTAGCTATCTTTAGGGAACCTTAGTTTGTTGATATAGTAAATTACTTAGTCACAAATCAAACTCCGTCTCATTGGTCCAAAATGATATACACCGTTCTTATCCTAAGTCCGGTATTTCTTTTGGGAGGAACTGTATCTTTTCAAGTACTGTTATGACCAAATTATTAGAAGATGCATTCCCGATGAGGAGGTTAAGAGTATTCTATTCTTTTGTCACGAACTTTGCATGCGGTGGACACTTTGGTCCCCGCAAGACTGCTGAAAAGTTCTACAAAGTGGGTTTATTGGCCCACTTTGTTCAAAAATGCTTATGAATTTTGCAAGACGTGCCCTAAATGCCAGATGATAGGAAGGATCTCAAAACGAGATATGATGCCCCTCAACCCAATTCTATAAATAGAACTCTTTGATGCTTGGGGCATCGACTTTATGAGTCCATTTCCTAATTCATTTGGAAACCAATACATATTGGTTGCTGTGAACTATGTGTCCAAGTGGGTAGAAGCCATTCCTAGTAGAACTAATGATAACAAAGTTGTCATAAAGTTTTTGAAAGAGAACATTTTCTCACGCTTCGGAACCCCTCGTGCTATCATCAGTGATAATGTCACTCACTTTTGTAATAGATCCTTTGAAGCTCGTATGCGAAAGTATGCCATAACTCACAAGTTGTCCACACCTTATCATCCTTAAACCAGTGGGCAGGTTGAGGTTTCCAATGACAAGTCAAGCTTATCTTGGAGAAGACTGTGAACCAAACTAGAAAGATTGGTCCACCAAACTTGAAGATGCCCTATGGGCCTACAGGACCGCTTTCAAGACGATTCTAGGGATGTCTCCTTATAGGTTAGTCTATGGGAAAGCTTGCCACCTACCCGTTGAGTTAGAGCACCGGGCCTTATGGGCAATCAAGCATTTGAATTTTGACTTGACTAAGGCCGGTGACCTTCAGAAATTACAAATTTCTGAATTAGAAGAGTTAAGAAATGGCCTATGAAAATGCTAAGATTACTAAAGATAGGGTTAAGATTTTTCATGATAAACACATCATAAGAAAAACCTTTGTCCCTGAACAAAAAGTCTTACTCTTTAATTCTAGACTTCATCTTTTTTCAGGAAAATTAAAATCAAGATGGACTGGCCATTCATTGTAAAGATCGTGTTTCCACACGGTGTTGTAGTGATCAGTGACACCAAGAATGGAAATGAATTTAAGGTAAATCGTCAACGCCTTAAACCTTTCTTGGAATTGGTGCCGATAAATGAAACGGCTATGTGTCTTTTCGACCCATTGTATCAGTAACTTTCCTCTTTTCCATTTTATTTCATGCATCTATACATTTCTTTCATATATTGGGGACAATGCATGAGATAAGTGTGGGGAGGGCTCTAACATGACTAATATAACTAAAAAAAAGAAAAAGAAGAAAACAAAAAAAAATTATATATAAAAAAAACTTTTTGAAAGGTAAGAACAATATTTTGATATATTATTTTGTAAGAAATTAATTCAATTTTAAGGAATAGAAAAATCATAATTAGGATTTCTTATACTTAGTCAAAATAAGATAACTTGTTTGATTTTCAGAGTTAGGAAGAAAATTGATGAAAGTAATTTAGTCTTGATCTTTACCTTGAAGAAATATGAACACTTTATACACTTACACACTTAGGGTTCAAAGACAAAAATTCTTATGCCTTATAAAAAAGAAAAAAAAAAAAATATATATATATATATATATATATATGCAAATCTAATTATTGATTAGCTAGGTGCTTTGGCCTAAGCAAGCCTTGGTATTTATGCAAAAGATAATTAGATAAGTTTGAAAAAAAATATATAAATCCTCTAATTAAGCTGGGTATTTGTGCCTCATGAAGCATAAATATTCACGCCTAAAGGGGTACATTTTATAAAATATAATCCTTGATTTTGTGGCCTTGTCTGCTCGAGTGTTTAAGTGCTTAGGGGTGTTTTCTCACCTGGTGCCCTAAGACTGTCCGGTTTGGGTGTCACCGACTAAAGACTCGCTACATGGGCAGATTAGAAAGCCTAATGGAATTGAGGAATAAATACCACCAAAAATAAAATAAATAAGGCATATGAGTTAATGTTAAAGAACCCTTAATCAAACTTCACGGTCACGATGGTGCATATGACTCAGGTAAAGTAGTAGACTAGATGAGAAATACAATTTGACTCCTTACTTTGATTAATGACATATTTTGGAATAGAGACTAAGTTTAGGAATGAAAAGTTTGATATTCCTATAACTTATAGATTACTTGAACTCTTACAAATATACTTTAAATATTTTCTATCTTTTCAAAATGCTTTTCGAAAATGCTAACATTTTTTTTCCTTTCTTTATGGGTTTTGTGGGTTCAATCCACTGAAAATCCTCATGAGACAAAACTCGTCCTCTAGGGGTAACCTAGAGGTTTAACGTCTTGTTGCACATGCTCAGTGCAATTGAGTGACCTGCAAAAATGATCTAATAATTGATTAGGATTAGTTTGATGTTTTGCTCGAGGGCGAGCAAAAGATAAGTGTGGGGGTGTGATTGGTCGCATATATTGCATATATATTGTCACATTACCATGTTTTTATCTAATAAATCCTGTTAATAAGTCTTATTCTTATTTGTTAAATATAGCCCATTGCTAAAAGAAAGGGAAGAGAAACGAGCCCAAAAGCCCATCAAAATTCTGATTTAATTCAGAATTAATTCAAAATTAGAAGATCAGGGCAGATCAAGGCAGATTAGAGAGGATAAAATCGGTTGAACATCGGTTAAAATGGATCTTTACAAATCAATCAGTTAAAGCCAAAAATCAAAGGCCATTTTGACAAACGCAGGAGCTGAAACGAGAAAACCAGTAGAAGATATGGGGGAATCACCAAACCGGGACCTTCACCATTTGGGTGTGGCTACCTGGCCACACCAGGGCTACGTTTCCGCGGCCCTAGCCGCGTTTCCGCGGCATTGTTGAGGTTGTTGGGGGAGCGTTTGCTCCCCCAATCTTCCTACGCCCTCTCCTATCTAGTTTTTCCCTATAAATACCATTTTCGACAGCGAAGAAGGTAGCGAAGACTAGGATTAAATTTCTTGTTCATTTTTAAGGTTTAGGTTCTTTATTAGATAGTATAAAAGTTTTATCTCTGTTTTATAATTTGTAGTTCAGTTCAAATACCAGTGAGAGAGAGGAATTGAGTGATTGTAATCTGAAGATTGAAGTGACATCAATAAAAGGATCAAGCTTTCTCTTCTTCCACTCCAATTCACAGGTATGTCTTACTTTATTTACATGTATTGTTTTTCACCTTCCATGAGTAGCTAAATTTATTTTCTGGGCTCACTATTGTTCCTCTCTTCGATCCCTTTTCTTTTGAATGGTTTTAATGTAAAGACCTAATGGAATCATATGCATGCCTAAACTAAGCCTTTCTTCTTTGAAAGTGTTCTTGAAGGCACATGAGGATGGGTTTGGATTTCTAAAACTTCTACTTCTTTTAAAACATCTCTTAAACTTGTTTTTATTTCATACTTGAAATACATGATGATTTAACATTCAATTCAAGATGATTTCTTAAAGAAAAGAGTTAACTTTTCCAAACTATCTTATTTGCTTTACTTAAAACTTTCTAAACTCAAGCTTAAGTTTTTGCCTATGATCAAGTTGAGGCACTAAGAATTTCAAGAGAAGAACACATCGTTGAGTAGTGAGATAGTGAGCTCAGATTTGTTTCCTATATTAAAAACAACCAAACAATTTTCAACACTTTTTAAAGATCACCTTTTCCAAAACTTTCTCTAAGTTTTTCAATTTTTCGTTTAATTACTTCCCTTCTCTCCATTCTCTTTTCAACTAAAAAGAAAAAAAAGAAAAACACCAACTCCTTTCTTTGTTACTTAACAAAAACACCTAAAAGCTTCTATCGCATTCCTCCTCGTGGATACGACCTGTTAGCCCAAAGCTACATGGTAATTCTTATCACTTCCATTTTTCACGATCATTAGACAAAATAATACAAGAATATGGTGATAAATATGCAATATTGGCGACCGATCACACCCCCACACTTATGTTTTGCTTATCCTCGAGCAAAACAATACTAACTATCCATTTTCGTAGGAATCACGATTGCACTTAGCATATGCAACAAGCTGTTAAATCTCTAGTTTACTCATAGAGGACGAGTTTTGTCTCGTGAAGGTTTTCAGTGGATTACACCCACAAAATCCATAAAGAAAAAGAAATAAAGTGTTAGTATTTTCGAAAAGCATTTTGAAAGAGAGAGAACATATTTTAAGTATTATTGTAAGAGTTCAAGTAATCTATAAATTATAAGAAAACTGAATTTTTTATCCTAAACTTAGTCTCTATTCAAAAACTTGTTATCAACCAAGATAAGAAGTCAAATTGTATTTCTCATCTAGTATGTTATTTTACCCTAAGTCAAATGCATCTTCGTGACCATGAAATTTTGATTCGGGATTCTTTAACTCTAACTCTTATGCCTTATTTTAATTTTTTATTTATTTTTGGTGTTACTATTTCTTAATTCGATCAGGCTTTCTAATATGCCCATGTAACGAGCCTTTAGTCGGTGGCACCCAAACCAGACGGTCTTAGGGCACGGGTGAGAAAACACCCCAAGGACTTAAGGACTCGAGCAAACAAGGTTACAAAACTAAGGATTTTATTTATTATATGGATCACTTTTAGGCGTGAATACTTATGCTTTATGAGACACAAATACAAGCTTAATCAGACGATTTTTTTTGATATTTAAAAATATTTTTTATAAGGCATAAGAATCTTTTTTTTTGAACCCTAGGTGTGTAAGTGTATAAAGCATGCATATTTCATCAAGGTAAAAATCAAGACTAAATTACTTTTCTAAATTTTCTTCCTAACCCTAGAAATCAAATAAATAATCTTATTTTGACCAAGTATAAGAAATACTAATTATGATTCTAAAATTAACTTAATTTGTTACAAAAATATGTCAAATTATTGTTTCTCTTTTCAAAAAGTTTTTAAAAGCAAAGAAAATGTTATTTTTTTAATAAAAAGAAAACCTACGTTATAATAAACCCTCCCCCACACCTATATCATGCATTGACCTTAATGTATGAATGAATGCATAAATGCATGAAAAAAAGAAAGAGAAGAAAAATGTTACCTAAGGTGGTGGTTCCGGTAGTGGTCGGATTGAGCCAAGCATTGCTACTCAATCAAGATAATGTGGTGGTTCAAGGAACCACCTTTACTGACCTCTTTTCATTTACATAATTACAATCCCCGATATGAATAGGATCATGAAAGATTCTATCTTAAAAATTATTCCCTTTGCATGACTAGTCTTGAAAACATCATTACGGAATCATCATGTCACGCCCTGCTCCCCAAAATACATGAAAACAGAGCCGCGACGAGAGTCGGCGATATATATACGCGAGAAAAATATCCCACGCATATACACTAAGCCTAAAGTGACCTGAGCAAGTTATAAAAAGTCTACTATGATAAATTAATATCACTGCAATACTACATATGAATGTCCACACATAATATCATATGAATACAGAAAAAGAATAACGACTGATAGCAATGTACAAAGTGAAAAACACCTAGAGGGGGGGGGGGGGTGAATAGGTGTAAGTGCTAATCTATAAAACTAAATGCGCTAAATGCGGAAGCTTAAAACTATTTTGCAACACACTTAGTACAACACACAAGTGTAGCCGAATTCCCCGTGAAGGGCTCTGGACTAACTCCTCTTGATTCCCCTAGATATGGGTTGAGGTGCTATATGGAGCTCTTGTGGTGAAGTACAAGTGAGGCACACAAACACAACCAAGCATATAATGTGTATGGGCAATATGAATAATGCAAGGCAACAACACAAGCAATATATGATATGAATGATATATGATACTATGCACAATATAAAGAGAGATAGGGTTAAGAGACAATGGATCAAACGCAAACAACAAGATTTGTTACGAGGTTCGAGCCCCTAGCTCTACTTCCCCGCCTACACCACCGTGTAGGATTTCCAATCCACTATCTCCCACCGAGGGAACCTCCACCGAGGAGGATTTGTTACAACACTAGGAGCACCGAACTCCTCTCTCAAACACCACCTCACAACCGAGGGGTAGGCCCGTAGCCAAACAACCACAACACCTCTACCGAAGAGGTTTACAATCTCCAAGCTCTACCTCTCACTAGAGGGAGCAAACAACAACCAACTCCACCTCTCACTAGAGGGAGCAAACCACAAGCCTCAACCTCTACCAAAGAGGGAGCAAACACCAACCCAATACAACAACCTCAACCTCTACCAAAGAGGGAGCAACCAATAATGAGGGTTTACAACAAGTGATTTCTTTCAACCACAAACTCAATCTCTTTTTTCACAAACAAAAGATCCTAAATAGATTAGGATAGAAGATAGCTCAAGTGTGGAAACAAGGTGTTTGGAAAAACAAGAACTCAAAGAAAATACTTGGGAAAACTCTTGTAAAAGATAGAGAATGAAAACCAATACAAATATCCCAAATTCCTATTTTCTTTGATTTTCCAAAACCCTTGAAAAACAATAAAGTTGAAATCTTTTTGGCACTTAAACTCTTTTAAAAACTTGTTTAAAACACTAGGGAAACAGGATTTTTTCTCTTATAAAAACCTTAGCCAAAATCCCAAAGAAATGGGGTTTATATAGGCCAAACAGAAAACTAGCCGTTAGGCTGATCTGGCAGCCTGATAGGCTTGCGGTCGACCGGCCCGGTCGACCGCCAACGGTCAGAAATATGACCGTTGGGCAAAACCGGTCGACCGCCGGTCGACCCCCAAATCCAGAGAGCAGAGCTCTCTGGTCCGGTCGGCCGCCCGGCCGACCGTCCCTGTGTCTGCCAAACGTTCACAAGCTTGTGCACGTCGGTCGACCGCAACGGTCGACCGGCCTTTGGTGCGGTCGACCCATGCGGTCGACCGACCTGGCCTGTCAGCCACAGTCTGGGTCAGAAAACAGGTTTAAAAAATATTTCTAAAAATTCTTTTAAATCTTGTAAAAATCCCCAAAAATAGTTTTATTATTTTGCATTGATATATAAACATGTAATAAAAAGTTTAGCTCAAATATCAATCAACATGAACTATTTTTGTGTCTTATCATTTTTACCAAAAATCAAAACTTGTATTTTCTCAAACTTGAATTTTTCAATACATGAATAGGAAAGTCAAAATAAGTTTGTTTAAGAAGTTTAAGCATGCATGTATAGAAAGAATATATCTACTATACATATAAACCATGTAAACTTATTTTGATCGAACTATTCATGAAACCAAATCCAAAACATGAAACGTGTGTGTATTGTGCACTTGAGCATATCAACTATACTAAGCTTTACAAATGGATCTAAACACACTCTAAACTATGGATGCCTAAGTCTTCTTGACGATCTTCATCTTCAAGGCGACTCGATCCACAAACACCGTGATCCATGAGCTAGGCAAGGTATGATGTTGATGCATTGGCCCTGGATTCACCATGAAAAGCTTCCAAACTCCTTTGTTGAAGCTAATCACCAACTAATATCTTGTTAATGATCTGAAACTTAAAATCACAAGAATATTAGTAATCATAACTACATGAGTTGATCATCATCAAAACTAGAGTGGAAGGCCTTTGGGCCAACAATCTCCCCCTTTTTGATGATGACAAAACTCATGGAGTTATATATGCATGGATTAAAGTTAAGCTTCAAGGAAGCTCCCCCTTAACTCATGCATAAACATAAACAATAATATGCATGAATGATAATGCATAAACAATAAGGGCTCTAGATACCAAATGAGATATATTCTAAACAAAACATGCTCTAGATACTAATTAAAATATCATATATGCAAAAACGTAAACATGCTTATAAAAGTCAAAATCTTTCTCCCCCTTTTTGTCAATCATCAATAAAGGGGTCCAAATAAAAACAAAACATTTTTCTCTTTCTTTTTGTTCGAAACATGAATCAAAAAGAATTGTTCTCCCCCTTTTTGTCATAAAACAAAAACAATGTAAATAGGGGGTCAAATTAAAATATGATACCAATTAAACATATGACAATGAAGTGCATATTGATACCAATTAAAAGTGAACAAATACCAATTGAAAATTAAAATCTTGATATCAATTGATAAATAAACAAATAAACATCTTGATACCAACTTAAATAAACATGTTACCAAACTAAACAATTTTCATCATAAAGTGTGGGAGAGGAAGTCAAATACCAATTGAAAGATAAAATCAAATTTTCTCCCCTTTATGAAATACCAACAAAAACTATGCATAGGCTTGATACCAATTGCAAATATAAATCAATTTAGACAAAGTTAAGGTACAAGCTTGGCATAAACAAAATTTGTGCTTAAGATATAGAAATATAATAGCACAAATAAACAATGTATATGTGTATGAAATAAAAGGAGTACCAATCACAATAGATGATACCAATTGAGAGCATACATACACAATTAAAAATATGAGTATACAAGAGGATCAAGTTGATACCAATTGAAAAGAGTTCAATGATACCAATTGAAATAACAACAATAGCATGTGCATACCTCATAACACAATGAAGAATACGAACTAGTTAAAATGAAAAATTTTGTTAACTAGTACGAAATCCTTCAAGTAAGGAATAACACAAAATAGTTTTTCATAAAACATGAAATCCACATGATAATCAACACTCTAATTCAATTAGGCATAAATATGACTCATGAAAACAAAACATGAGCAAAATATAAATATGAGTGTATAAATAAAATGTGTAGATCATAATCATGAAAATATTCAATTAAGTTCAATTATTCCTTTAAACAAGAAAACATGAAAAACATTAAAACTACTTAATCTTCAAGGCATATGTATGTCTAATACAAACTAAAGTATACATACATATCCAAAACATAACGAGTCCACAAAGATATATGCATGAAGGCACGTGGCTCAAAAAAAAAGGATGTATATGTATAAGAATAGTTTGAACTAGATGGACATATACATGAAAACATGAAAAACTAAATTTTCATTAACACAAATTTCATTTCAAGGTATATGTATGATTTGTCAACACAAGAAGTATACATACATATCCCTAAACACAATTGAGTCCATAAATATAGATTTGCATGAAAAGTAAATGACTCAAGGGGTATACATGTATATCTTAAAGTTTGGCAAAATAACCATATACATGAAATAAAACACACAATCATAAAACATATCTAAAAATAGGAATACAAGTTTAAAATGCATGAATCATCTAAACTAGACTATACTAGCACATCTAATGGGTACAAATAAGCAATCAAGCCCAAACATATATAGATTTATTTGTAGCCCACTCTATGTACAAGTATATAACTAGTCTTAATAAAAACTAACACTTAAACATATATTCAAATCATTAAGCATCAAAACAAGATAAAAATCAACATGATAAACAAAACATGATTATTATGTAAATTCACATGTTATTAGAGCTATGATATACATGATAGCTAACCAAATACGAGAACACAAAATAATAATCCATATTAAACATGGGTGTCTCAAATATTATACATGTATGTCAAGAATCTAATTAACATGGCATTTACATGATAATCACTAAACAATGAAACATGCTATAAACAATGAATATGAAAAGCATGTAAACAATAAATAGGAGTTAGGAATTGTTACCAAAACCTAGAAGGCAACTTTCCTTGTCTCCAAAACATGGTGGTCCTCTCCACCAACACTTCCCTTGAAAGTGATGCATCCAAAATGATTCACATGAAGTCCGGAACGCATCCACTCCAAGGTATCATCACTCTCACGTCATGTGAGAGCCCACACCTACATCAAAAATCTTAGGGGTGGTCTTTGGTACCCATATCTTATTGGGTCCATGGGGGTTAGTCTCATTTCTAACCCAAACAAAATTCTTTGCTAAATTTACATTATGTAATCTATCAAAACAAAATTTAGCAAGGTGGCCCTTACGTCCACAATGTGTACAAGTGTACACATGAGCATACATGTGATGGTGTCCGTGACAAGCATGTGTATGCCGTGGGGGGTGTGCATGAAAAGATGGAACTTGTTTCTTTCGAACCAAGGATTCCAAGCGCGTATGATTCATGGCACATTGGCTCATAGTGGAGCCCAAACAATCTACTCTCTTCTTTAACATACAAATATCATCATTAATCCTAGAAGAAGAGGTACATGCATTAGGTGGACTAGATGAAGAAGCTACATTAGCATGGCAAACATGTGCATCAATTTTATTTTGCAAAACAATATTATTCTTTAAACAATCTTCTAAATCCTTAGAAATAGAAGCAATTTTTAATTTTAAAGAATTATTTTCTTTTAAAACAAAATTAACTTTTGAGGACAAATTTTTATTTTTCTTCAAAAGGTTTTCACAATCTTTTTTAGATTTTAAAACTTTATTTTCCTTTAGAGCAAGATCTAATTGAGATCTCAATGAATCCCTTTCATTATAGACCTCAACCTTTTCTTGCAAAACATTGTTAAGTCTAGATTGCAAATTTTTATTTTCATTTTCAAGGCCTAGACTTTTCTTTTTCAAAATCTTATATTTTTCAATCAATTTTTCACAAACTATAGATAGTTCTTCATTCAAAGCATGGGCATCAACATATTCATCACATGAAGAACTAGAATCAAAACTATCTAGTTGAGTTTCTGATTGTACCTCAAGGGAGTCATTCCCTTGGACCATGTAGCATTGAGAATCGGATTCTCCACTAGATTCCTCTGGTTGGATTTACAATTGAAGCTTGGAGGTGGTGGTTGTTGTCAAAACATTCCACACTGCAAAGGCGGATCAATGTTAGAGACACGCATAAGATAATCTTTAGGAAGAGTGCTTCTAATGGCCTCAAGGGCTTGTGCATTGGCCCCTATATGAATGCGGTTACCAAGATAGCATTTCTTGGTAGCGGTAAGAAAGACATGCAAACCTAGGGTCTTTAAGTAACAACTCATCATGACCATCCAAACATCAAGTCTAGATATGTCAAACATAGGAGGGCTATCCATGATGGTAAACTATATGAGTGCAAGCAAACAAATGCAAACAAGATTAGCAAACAAGGATCTCACTCCTAGGATGTTAAGCCTAAGTATCGGGAGCGTAGGCTCTGATACCAATTGAAAAACACCTAGAGGGGGGGTGAATAGGTGTAAGTGCTAATCTATAAAACTAAATGCGCTAAATGCGGAAGCTTAAAACTATTTTGCAACACACTTAGTACAACACACAAGTGTAGCCGAATTCCCCGTGAAGGGCTCTAGACTTACTCCTCTTGATTCCCCTAGATATGGGTTGAGGTGCTATATGAAGCTCTTGTGGTTAAGTACAAGTGAGACACACAAACACAACCAAGCATATAATGTGTATAGGCAATATGAATAATGCAAGGCAACAACACAAGCAATATATGATATGAATGATATATGATACTATGCACAATATAAAGAGAGATAGGGTTAAGAGACAATGGATCAAACGCAAACAACAAGATTTGTTACGAGGTTCGAGCCCCTAGCTCTACTTCCCCGCCTACACCACCGTGTAGGATTTCCAATCCACTATCTCCCACCGAGGGAACCTCCACCGAGGAGGATTTATTACAACACTAGGAGTACCGAACTCCTCTCTCAAACACCACCTCATAACCAAGGGGTAGGCCCGTAGCCAAACAACCACAACACCTCTACCGAAGAGGTTTACAATCTCCAAGCTCCACCTCTCACTAGAGGGAGCAAACAACAACCAACTCCACCTCTCACTAGAGGGAGCAAACTACAAGCCTCAACCTCTACCAAAGAGGGAGCAAACACCAACCCAATACAACAACCTCAACCTCTACCAAAGAGGGAGCAACCAATAATGAGGGTTTACAACAAGTGGTTTCTTTCAACCACAAACTCAATCTCTTTTTTCACAAACAAAAGATCCTAAATAGATTAGGATAGAAGATAGCTCAAGTGTGGAAACAAGGTGTTTGGAAAAACAAGAACTCAAAGAAAACACTTGGGAAAACTCTTGTAAAAGATAGAGAATGAAAACCAATACAAATATCCCAAATTCTTATTTTCTTTGATTTTCCAAAATCCTAGAAAAACAATAAAGTTGAAATCTTTTTGGCACTTAAACTCTTTTAAAAACTTGTTTAAAATACTAGGAAAATAAGATTTTTCTCTTGTAAAAACCTTAGCCAAAATCCCAAAGAAATGGGGTTATATAGGCCAAACAGAAAACTAGCCGTTAGGCTGATCTGGCAGCCTGACAGGCTTGCGGTCGATCGGCCCGGTCGACCGCCAACGGTCAGATATATGACCGTTGGGCAAAACCGGTCGACCCCCAAATCCAGAGAGCAAAGCTCTCTGGTCCGGTCGGCTGCCCGGCCGACCGTCCCTGTGTCTGCCAAACGTTCACAAGCTTGTGCACGTCGGTCGACCGCAACGGTCGACCGGCCTTTGGTACGGTCGACCCATGCGGTCGACCGACCTGGCCTGTCAGCCATAGTCTGGGTCAGAAAACAGGTTTAAAAAATATTTCTAAAAATTCTTTTAAATCTTGTAAAAATCCCCAAAAATAGTTTTATCATTTTGCATTGATATATAAACATGTGATAAAAAGTTTAGCTCAAATATCAATCAACATGAACTATTTTTGTGTCTTATCATTTTTACCAAAAATCAAAACTTGTATTTTCTCAAACTTGGATTTTTCAATACATGAATAGGAAAGTCAAAATAAGTTTGTTTAAGAAGTTTAAGCATGCATGTAAAGAAAGAATACATCTACTATACATATAAACAATGTAAACTTGTTTTGATCAAACTATTCATGAAAACCAAATCCAAAACATGAAACGTGTGTGTATTGTGCACTTGAGCATATCAACTATACTAAGCTTTACAAATGGATCTAAACACACTCTAAACTATGGATACCTAAGTCTTCTTGACGATCTTCATCTTCAAGGCGACTCGATCCATAAACACCGTGATCCATGAGCTAGGCAAGGTATGATGTTAATGCATTGGCCCTGGATTCACCATGAAAAGCTTTCAAACTCCTTTGTTGAAGCTAATCACCAACTAATATCTTGTTAATGATCTGAAACTTAAAATCACAAGAATATTAGTAATCATAACTACATGAGTTGATCATCATCAAAACTAGAGTGGAAGGCCTTTGGGCCAACACAAAGAATTAGGGAAACTACAGAATCAACAAGAATAAAAAGGAATACATTAATACCAGAATAGGTAGAAGAAAACTCCAGCTCCTTGCAACATGTACGGTCTCATCGAAACACCTGATCAATAACATAAAATATCCAATATCTAGACATGCAAATCCAGGGTCGTCAGAATAAAAGAGAAAATTACACATGCATATAATGATGATAAAACCACTTATTGAAGCTGGGTAGTTATGCCTCAGGAAGCATGATTATTCACGCCTAAAATGATGGACAAAAACAAAATAATCTCTTTTGTTTTGTGGCCTTGTTTACTCGAGTCCTTACACCCGAGGAATGTTTTCTCATCTGGTGCCTTAAAACTTTTTAGTTTGGGAGTCATCGGTTAAAGGCTCACTACCCGGGTAAATAAGAAAGCCTAAGAAAACTAAGAGAAGAAAAAAATAAATATATACATATAAATGACATGAAAGTTAGAGTCAATTTCTCAAAAATCTTCACAGTTCACAAAGTGCATATTTTTTTAAGAGTTTTATGAAAGATCAAAGAATCGATTCAATTTTAAATTCTTATATGTAATTTATAAAAAGATTTTGCATTTAGACTTAGTTTAAGAAAGAATAATTTCTGGTTAACCTATGACCTTGGATCGCTTAAATTTTCTGCAAAAATATTTTAACACTTTTCTATATTTCAAAATGCGTTTTCAAAATATTAACATTTGATTTCTTCTTTATGAATTTTGTGGGTGTAATCCGCTGAAAACCCTTAGGAGATAAAACTCCTCCTCTAGGGGAAACCTAGAGGTTTAACGGCTTGTTGTACATGTTCAGTGTAATCGCGTCACCTACAAAAGTGGTGTAATAATTTTCTTAGTTAGTTTTTCAGTTTTGCTCGAAACGAGCAAAAGATAAGTGCGGAGTGTGATTAGTCTCCAATATTGCATATTTCATATCACATTTTCACACTTATTCCTTATAAAATTCTGCTAAATAATGATTTTCTTGTGTGTTCCTAGGTCCATGGTGTGGAATAAAGAAGAAGATAAAAAAATCTCATTTATTTGGTGATTTTTAGATCCTAATAGAGCCATTGACTTTGGAAGCCCATTCTGCTGTTGCAGGGAGCAAAACACAACCCATACTATAGGTACAAGGCCCATACTGTGTGGGCCTTATACTTGTAGTATGGGTTGTGTTCTGGTCTCTGGTTTCTTATTTTCTGCTCCCTGCAGCAGCAGAATGGGCTTCCAAAGTCAATGGATCTATTAAGATTTAAAATAACCAAATAAATGGGATTCTTCTTCATTTCACACTATGGACCTAGGAACACATAAGAAAATCATTATTTAGCAGAATTTTATAAAGAATAAGTGTGAAAATATGATATGAAATATACAAGATTAGAGAGTAATCACACCCTCACGCTTATCTTTTGCTCGTCTCGAGCAAAACAAAAAAACTAACTAAGAAAATTATTACACCATTTTCGTAGGTGACACGATTGAACTGAGCATTTACAACAAGCTGTTAAACCTCTAGGTTTTCCCTAGAGGAGGAGTTTTGTCTCCTGAGAATTTTCAGCGGATTACACCCACAAAATCTATAAAGAAGAAATCAAATGTTAGTATTTTGAAAACGCATTTTTAAATAGAGAAAAGTGTTGAAATATTTTTGTAGAAAATTTATGCGATCCAAGGTCGTAGGTTAACCAGAAATTATTCTTTTTTAAACTAAGTCTAAATGCAAAATCTTGTTATAAATTAAATATAAGAGTGTAAAATTGAATCGATTCTTTGTTCTTTCATAAAACTCTTAGAAAAATATGGACTTTATAAACTGTGATGATTTTTGGGATATTGACTCTAACTTTCATGCCATTTATTTGTATATATTTATTTTTTCTTCCCTTAGTTTTCTTAAGCTTTCTTATTTACCCGGGTAGTGAGCTTTTAACCGGTGACTCTCAAACTAGATAGTTTTAGGGCACCAGATGAGAAAACATCCCTGGAACTTAAGGACTCGTGTAAACAAGACCACAAAACTAAAGGAGATTATTTTATTTTTGTTCACTATTTTAGGCGTGAATAATCATGCTTCCTGAGGCATAACTACCCAACTTCAATAAGTGGTTTTATCAATATTTTTATATATATATTTTTATGACATTTTCAGTCTTTATTTCAATCCCAAAAATAATTATATAAGTATGAAGTGCATATATCTAAGGCAAAAAATTTGAGATCAAATTATCTTTCCAATCTTACTTTCTTATCCTAAAATTTAAACAAGATTTATTATTTTGACTCAATTTAAAAATTATAATCTTAGGTCTTCCTAATTCCTAAAATAATCTTAATTTTCTTAAAAATAAATCAAAACTATTCTCTTATTTTAAAAAAGTTTTGTAAACAGAAAAGAAAAGAGTTTTTATGCAAAAGAAAATTTTAAAAATTTCCTGAAAAAAGTGTAAAAGAAAGATAATTTAAAACAATCTATGTTACTAAACCCTCCCCCACACTTATCTCATGCATTGTCCTCAATGCATCGTGAATGTGTATATACATGAAACCAATGAAAAGAGAAGGAAAATTACCTCATGGTGGTGGTTCCGCCGGTGGTCTGATTGGGCCAAGCGTTGCTATTCAATCAAGATAATGTGGTGGCTCACGGAACCCACCTTTATTAACCTCTTTTCTATTTACATATTTACAATCCCTAATATTAATAGGATCATGCAAGATCCTATCATGAAAATTATTCCCTTTACATGACCAATCTTGGAAGATCATCACTAAGTCATTCTAGTCAATACCTTGGTCCAACAATAGAATGTGATTTTGTGGAATGAATGATTTGGGCTTTGAAATGAAAAGTTTGGGAACCAATACTAACTCGGGAAAATCAATTTGGGTTTGAGGGTCAGTTTAGTTTTAGGAGTTGAGTCCAAATCAAAGAACTTAATTTCACATTCTATTCCCATCAATGAAGTGTGACAATTCAAAGAAGTGGTTCAATTTTAAAATCTATGGATACGGGAATCAATGTTGGCTCGAAAAATGGGTCCAACTTGGTAAGAATGCCAGAGTCAACATAGATTCACAGAGTGGAATTGAATTACAAAGTTGTGGGTTGGGTTCACATTCATATTCAAGTTCAATTTCATTGAAATAAAACTTGACAATTTATCAATGGGTTGATATTGGTCAAGTTCAAGATTTTGTAGTGAAATTGAATCTTGATCAAAGTCTTTAAGATTCCATGATTCTTAGTTTTCATTAATATAATTAGAAGTGTTAGGAATAGTCAAAGATTGGGTAGGGAGAGTTTTTTATTCCTACACATGCTTTCCAATCGACTAAGTCTAGCTTCTATCATATTGAAAGGATTGCTTTAGAATTGAATCATGGATTCCATACTCTTTTCTAAGTTGTTATGTTCTTCCTTCTGTGGGACTTAAAAAATAGAGTAAGGATCTTGGATTTGAAAACTTTGATGGGATGTTGAGTCTTCTAGATTTTGAATTCGTCGCTCCACTTCCTCTAAGGCTTCCATCCTCTTTTCCCAGTCAATTGGTTCTTCTAATTATTGTTTGGGAGAAGGAGTATATGAAGCTGGATGTTGGTAAGAAGGTTGACCATATGACTTGGGAGAGTTGTGTCCCCACTGACTCTACGAATAGTGGTGATTATTTCAGTCTTGTTCATAGTATTGGGACTAGGGCACATATTGAGTCGGATAAAACCAATCTGGCATATTTGGTTGGTTAGAGTTATGAAATACAGGGTTGGTAAGATCCGAGTCAAAAGAGGTCGAAGTGAAGTATGGATCACTATATGCATTGGAATAATTATAATTGTAATCCATAACACAAAGATGTCAGAAAAAATAAAATAAGCAAACAAACAATTAAACAAAGAAAATTTTTTTTCAAAAACAAGCCTATACTAGGGTTGACCTAGACCTGGACGACTCCTAACTGGTTAGACTGTCCACGGGGGGTACACTCTAGAAATCTGACCACAAGTTAATCGGCCAGGTGGGGACAAGATTAGTGGGAGGTATCCGTGTCGGAGCAACGGGCCTAATTATGTCAAACCACTGTTCTTTGAGGTTTTGCCTCTCAATCCCCAACCTTTGACACTGATTTGACAAGAGTCAAACTCTAACAACTTTTTCCCTTAGGTCAATCTCCTAAATGAGTCCAAGATGTCCCTAGGGGTTAATGTCCAGCAAGTTTTATTTAGGCTTGGGTTGTGTTAGTGAGGAGGGGTTTTTTTGGGCTAAGGGAGGGTAATGACTTTCCCACCTTATATTTTATTGGGATATGCCCTTAAGTTCAATTCGTGTAAGTATGCAATATAGGTAGGAATGAACACATAAAGTGAGTAAATCACCTATTTGTTTGTCCTAAGCTATATGCAATGCAATATGTACACATCTGCCAAGATCACAACAACACAAGAACAAAATACAGTATATTAGAATTGAAATCGACATGTTCCTAGATGCAAATGCCTATACCAATTTAAAACATCCAATTTTCGTATTTTGGTTCTTAATCATTACAATGCACAGATAATCTAAACAAAAACTAGCAGCAGAAGATAGCAATATATAAAGATTTATCCAACCACACAAAAGCAAGTGTGACTTCTGCAATGCTAAAAATTTGACCAACATCCCAAAAATAAAGAAGAAAAGTTAACAAAAAACGTGAAATCAAACCGTTCCTATCCCCACCAACAAAGCCAAAATTTGATCGGGGAAAACTGTACACAAAATGTGTTGCTTTGATATCAATAATTAAAGTGTGTGCTTTAGCTTCCTCGATACTTTCATTATAGAATAGAGGCTAAATGGGTCGAATTCACAGGGACGAAGGCGATAGAAGCCTTACCGGTCTATTCACATGTGTGTTAACGGTTCTTCTATATTTTAAAGAATGAAAAGAAAAGAAAACAAAGAATGAAAAGAGAAGAGTACAATGGAAACAAAGATAGAAACATGGAATAGATGGTATTTGTGATTTTTGAGATATATCTAAAACAAAGTAAAAAAGAAAGAAAATTCATGGCTACTAACTACTAATGGCTCCACTAGTCATGCTAATCTCTTAGTGATAGTTGCCTTATATGTATCCTTGGCCATCACTAGTCCTTGGTTCAAGAGTGTTTCAAAGCATGACCCATAAGGTAACTCATCACATCCAAACTTAACAACAAGTGCAAGCTACACTTAAATCATCAAAACTAAACAAGAGCAAGTATGGAATAAAGTAACATTAGCTTGTTAGAGAGTTAGGATGTTAGAGTGTTAGAATCCATCATCATGAGCCATCAATGGCTCTTGCAAGAGCAAGGCCAAGTAGAGGCTATTAAATTCATGTGGATCATCAAGTAAGGAGTAAGCAAATTAGTGGTTAGTAGTTTGTTGCCATGAGAGAAAATTAGCTAAGCATGTAAAAGGAGTTAAAAAGAAGAAAACAAGGAGAGATAAAGAGAGAACCTTTCATACATTGTCACCTTCCATTATAAGAACTCTTTTTTTCATCCTATATACTACTCTCTTCCCTATTACAAGATCTACAGGAAATGGAAAATACAAAAGAGAAAGAAGAAGAAGAACAACTAACATAAACTACCCTAAGGAGAAGAAACTACCCTAAAAACTACTTTAAAACTCTCCTCCCCCTGCTCTGGAGAATTCTGGGCTTTTATAGGCAAAACCAGTGGTACATGAGGGCCATACGGGGCCACGCGTTGAAGTACGACGTGTGGCTCCACGACATGGTCCGTAAACGCGGTCATGGCCGCGTTTTCACTGCCATGCTGCGGCCACTCGTAGTGCCACAGCGGGGCATTGTACCTACAGTATGTGTTGTGTTCTGTTATTTGATTTCTTGTTTTCTTCTCCCTGCAGCAGTAGAATGGGCTTCCAAAGTCAATGGCTCTATTAGGATCTAAAAATCACCAAATAAATGAGATCTTTGATCTTCTTCTTCATTCCACACCATAGACCTAGGAACACACAAGAAAATCATTATTTAGCCGATTTTTATAAAGAATAAGTATGAAAATGTGATATGAAATATGCAATATTGGAGACTAATCAGTGAGCAATATGAAATGAAACCATATAACTATAACAGGTAAGAGACAATATGCATATCATTAATGAACAGTAATAAAAATCAATCAATAATAGAGTTAGATGTATAACCAAGTCATGTGTACTATCCATTATCTATCATGGCATACATGTATTAGATATCTATCATATCATATACGAGTACAGTCACGTGAGTACAGTCAATTACAGTACATAATAACATTTTATCATTATTAATTATGTCAGCGAACACCATTACCACTTATAATAAATGCATCCCATACTACGCCTACTACACGTGTCAATCAGAGATCTAAGTTATTGAAACTGATTGGTTGGAGACATTGTCCATGTTTTATGTGGGTCCCGTATATACCTTGGACCACGGCCCAGATGCCTGAAGCTGAACCATGTTGGCCCAGAGGCCCTTCACCTATGTTTTGATGATGACTAACTTATGAAGTTTAGTTACTAATAATTTTGTGTTTAATAAGTTTCAGATATTGATCAAGATCTTAGTAGGCGATTAGCTTCAATAAAGGATTCAAAGCCAATTTTGGAGTTAGCACGAGTTGATTCAAGAGCTCGAGCGTTAAGATCACATCTAGCACTCGGATGGAGGCAAGCTCTTTGGATCGAGTTTGGATTAAGTCGTCTTGGAGATAAAGATCGACGATAAGACTTTGGTTTGTTTAGTTTTTGTTTATATCTTGTGTAAGGATAGACTAATTTTGATATGCTCAAGTACACATACAAACACAAGTTCAATAGTTTTGGTTTCGGTTTAACTATTTTTGGATTTTTAAGAATACATTTATTGTTTTCATGAACAGACAGAATCAAAAGAAGTTTTACATGGTTTATATGTATATTGGATTTCATCCAAATACATTGATGTTTCAATTATCTAAAAACTTATTTTGATGATTCTAGTTCATGATTTTAAGTTTTGTTTTATTAAAACTTAGTTTTGGGATTTAATGTCAAAAATATAGATATATCATTTATATATGTATTGGAGTCTATCCATACATACTATGCTTCATATGTGTTTCAAATATCATGTTTTTGTATTTATACAAGTTTTGGAGAAAATAGATTTTTATTTCAAAATTCAAGTTTTAAAAAATACAGTTTTTATTTAAAGTTAATATTTCCATGCCTCAAAATTAGTTCAAATAGTTTGTAATATATGTTGAATTTTGATCATACATATTTTTACTTAAAATATATACATGAACTTATTTTTGTGAAATTTATAGTGTTTATGGGAATTTTTAGGTATTTAACAAGTTGGATTTCAAAACCTAAACACCCAGTCTGAGCCTTTTTGCGGTAGACCAACTGGTCGACCAGACCAGAGCTCGGTCGACCGGACGGTCGACTGATGTGCATAAAGACGTGCACATTGCCTTGGCCTTGGGCCGATCGACCGCATGGTCGATCGACCCAGAGAGAGTTCTCTGGTTCTGGTCTCAGTCGACCGGGTGGTCGACCGACAGGCTGTTTTCCTTCAGCAGTTGACTGACCGGTCGACAGATAACTCCAACGGTTGAAAATCTGACCGTTGGCGGTCGACCAACCGGTCGACCAGCAGGTCATTTCACCTGTTCTGGACCCCAACGACTATATTTCCAGACCCCTAGGCCAGTTTTAGCTAAGTTTTTTTAGAGCCAAAATTTTCATCTTCTACAGAGTTTTTAACAAGTTTTAAAAACAAGTTTTAGAGCTTTAATCTCTCTATCTTTATTTTGTTTCAAAGTTTTGAAAAATCAAAAGAAAATAAGTTTTGGGATTCTAGTTTCTTGTCAAAAATTTCTATATCATTTTTAGATTTTTCCCAATAGTTTTCTTTGTGTTTTCTTTTCCATATACTATGTTTTCTCACACTTGAGCTTTCAATTCTAAACCTATCTTTAGGATCTTGTTTTTGAGAGAAATTGTATGTGGTCTTTTGAAATCACTAAGAGTTTTTTGTGATCATTGGATCACCAATATTGTAATCTTTTTTTTGCTTTGGCTTTGTGCCACCTCTTTGTGTTGAGAGAGAGGAGTTGTGTACTCCCAGTATTGAGTTGTAATTCCTCAGTGGAGGTCCCTTTGTAGAAGGTCTTGTGTAGACATAGTGAAATGCTTCTGTGTGAAGGCGGGGATGTAGAGCAGTGGCTCGAACCTCGAAACATATCCTTGTGTATGCGTTTGGATATTTCTCTCTAACTCTCTCTCTTATATCTTGTATTGATTTACATTGTTCATATCATATACATGCTTGGTATTGTTTGTGAAAATCACCTAGAGGGGGGGTGAATAGGTGATATAGCTAATCTATAAACTCAATGCGGAATTTAAAAACTTAATGCAATACACTCAAGTACAATCAACAAGTGATGCACACACAACCAAGCCAAGCAATTATGAATGCACAATATGAATAGTTGCAAGGCACAAAGTAAGGAGAGAGATAGAGAGAGAGTCAATGGATCAAGCGCAAACAACAAGATATGTTTCGAGGTTCGAGCACCCAGCTCTACATCCCCGCCTTCGACACACGAAGGATTTCTAATCCACTAGCTAGTCCACAAAGAACTCTCACAAAGAGTACCCAACTCCTCTCTTTACAACCACAACCTCCTCCTTGAGGCAAGCTCCAATCTAACAAAACAATCACCTCACAACTTGAGGGATTAGCACAAAGCAAACAAGGATCACCTCACAACTTGAGGGATACAACCCAAGCAACAAAGCAAAGCAAAGATTGGGTTTTTAACTTGGTGGTCTAACAAACAACCACAAACAATCTCTTTCTCCCACACAAAGATCCTGTAGAAGAGATAGTAGATTTTAGCTCAAGTGTGGAGAAAACCAATGGAATGGAATCAAAATCACAAAGAAAAATCCTTAGGAAAAACTGAAACCAAGATATAGATGATGAATCAAAACTCTTTTCCCAAAAACCCTTTTCTTTGGTTTTCCAAACCCTAGCAAAAACTCCAAATAGATTGTTCAATATGAGTTCAAAAACTTCTTTTGATTTCAAAAACTTCTTTTGATTGCTGTGAAAACACCAGAGAGTAGGGAAATATTCGCACAAAAATTCTTAGAGAAAAACTCTCACAAATGGGGTATTTATAGACCCCAGAAAAATATAGCCGTTGGCAGCAGAAAATGCCAGAAATACACTGCCGGTCGACCATCCAACGGTCAAATTCTGCCCGTTGGCAGCTACCGGTCGACCGCCCCGGTCGACCCAAACAAACAGAGAGCTCTGCTCTCAGACCCGGTCGACCGTCCCTGTGTCTGCCAAACGTGCACAGATCAGTGCACGTCGGTCGACCAACCCGGTCGACCGACTTCATCCCAAGTCGACTTGTCAGAAGACTAGTCGACTGGTTGAAGCCTGGAACATAAAACTGGGTCAGAAAAACAGTTTAAAAATATTTTGAAAAGTCTTTTAACACTCTTAAAAATCACCAAAAATAGTTTTATCATTTAGCATTGATATATAAACATGTGGTAAAAAGTTTAGCTCAAATATCAATCAATATGAACTATTTTTGTGTCTTATCATTTTTACCAAAAACCAAAAACTGTATTTTCTAAAACTTGAATTTTGAATAGAAAATACGTTTTGTCCAAAACTCTTCCAAATACAAAAACATGATATTTAAACACTTTGAAGCATGATGCATATGGATAGAATTCCAATATACATGAAACATATATATATCATAGTTTTTGTTCTAAATTCCAAAAATAAGTTTTGTTAAACACAAAACCTAAAACACATGAAATAGGTATATCAAAGTAAGTTTGTCTAAGAGTTGAAGCATGCATGTATATAGAACAAATCTAATATACATTAAACCATGGAAACTTGTTTGATATAATAACTATTAAACCAAGATCGGTTAAACCAAAAACTGAAAACCAAAACATGAAACGTGTGTGTTGTGAATTTGAGCATATCATACTATTCTAATCTTTACAATTTGGATCTAAACACAAAACTGAACTATGGTACCGATATCTTCTTGTAGAGCGCAATCTCCAAGCCGACTTGATCCAAAACTCTTTGATCCACCGAGCAAGTGCTATATGTGATCTTTGACGCTCGGGCTCTTGAATCAACATGTGAAAGCTTCCAAATCATCTTGTGAAGCTAATCACCTACTAATAACTTGATTAATGATCTGAAACTAAAATCACAAGATTATTAGTACACATAACTACATGAGTTAATCATCATCAAAACTAGAGTGGAAGGCCTTTTGGCCAACAATCTCCCCCTTTTTGATGATGACAAAACTCATGGAGTTATATATGCATGGATTAAAGTTAAGCTTCAAAGAAGCTCCCCCTTAACTCATGCATAGGATAAACAACTAATAAATGGCTCTAGATACCAATGGAATTATAAAACATGAAACATGCATAGATATGCATAATACGATAAATGGCTCTAGAAACCAATGGAAGATACCAATGAAATTTTCAAAAATAAATAAACATGTTCTAGATACCAATTAGCAAAAACAAATAAACATGCTCTTGATACCAATTAAAACTAAGCAAATAAACATGCTCTAGATACCAATTAAACTCAATATATGCAAAACAAAACTAATGATCTAATGATCTCTTTTACAAGCTCTTGATACCAAAACTAAACATGTTCTTTAAATAATGCTTTTGATACCAATTGAACTTAATATAAAAACACATAATATAAAAACACATAAAACATGCATACAAACATGCATATAAACTCAAATTCTTCTCCCCCTTTTTGTCAATCATCAACAAAGGGATTAAAAACAAAACTAATAAAAACATATACCGATTAAAAGAAATTTTTCTCCCCCTTATTTACAAAACTAATAAGAACATATTCTTTTTATATTCAAAAACAAGGAATCAATCAAGGGATGCTCTCCCCCTTTTTGTCTAAACTCAAATATGATACCAATTAAAAAATGTGTCAAGGAAGTGCATATTAATACCAATTTAAAAAGAGAAACTATACCAATTGAAAAACAAACATCTTGATCCCAATTGATAAGTAAACAAATAACATACCAATTGTAAATAAACAATCTTGATATCAATTGAAATTAAACATAACAAATTTTGAATTTCTAAACATAAATGTTGATACAAATTGAACTTAAACATAGATCTTAATACCAAAGATGATTTAAACATATAAACAAATTTGATTTTGATACCAATTGAAATTATTGCCAATTGAAATTATTATTCTCTATCATAAAGTAAGGGAGTAGAATATTAAATACCAATTGAAAGAAGAAATACCAGATTTTCTCCCCCTTTATGAAAGACCAATAAAAACTATGATAAGCCTCGAATTAAGATACCAATTGAAAACTAAATCAATTGAAACAAAGTTGAAGCTCAAGCTTAGCATAAACAAAATCTTGTGCTTAAAGATATAGGGATATAATAAGCACAAATAAAGCATATATATGTATAAAAAGTAGATACCAATTGAAATTGATATTCTTTAAAGTGCAAGCATACATATTCAAAAAAAATATGAGTATACAAAAATGTCTATATTGATACCTATTGAAGGAATCCAATGATATCAATTGAAATAACAATAATATCAAGTGTATACCTCATATTCCTACCACCCATTTCATGTTCAAGTTTACTATGATTTTCACTATAAAGCATACATGAGCATGATCTCCCATCCAACCACCCTTTGATGGTAGGGGTTTTCAAAAATAGGTTTACAAATATAGTATGTTTGAAAACTACTACCAAGGAAGAATATCACAACTAGTTATATGAATCAACTAGTACGAGATCCTTCAAATAAGGAATAACAAAAATATTTTTCATGAAGACACATGTAAACCACATGGCACTAAAACACTCAAAATCCATATAGCACAATTTGTACTCATGAAAACTAAGTCATGAGAAAACATTAAATAAGGTGAGTGTACAAGTGTTGTGAGAAATATATCAACATGAAAATGGACAATCAAGCTCAATATTGAAAACATGAAATTCATCTAGGATGTGAAATCACCAATTGAAAATCATCCAAAAACGATTCACCTAGCAAACATGAAATTCATCCAAACGATTTAAACTTCAAGGCATATGTATGTCATGAACAAACTAAAGTATACATACATATCCTAAACACAATGAATCCACAAAAGTATATGCATGAAGGCACGTGGCTCAAGGATGTATATGTATAAATGATAGTTTGGACAAGATGGACATATACATGAAGTTAAAACAAAATATGTAAAATGATGAATACAAGTCAAATGCAAGAATCATCAAAACTAGACTATACTAGTACATCAAGTGAATACAAATGAGCGTTCAAGTACAAACATATATAAAGGTCTATTTGTAGCTCACTAGTTGTACAAGTATAAATCCTAGTTTTATTGAAAACTATCATTCAAGCAAGTAGTCAAAACATGAAGCATAAATCGGGATACAAATCAACATGTAAATTATAATAATCAAAAACATGAATTATTAAAACAAAAAGTCATAGTCAACCATATGATTAGCATGACAAAGACATGTGCATTAGATCTATGATTAACATGATAGCTAAAACATAAAGAGAACACAAAATATGGGTCCATACTAAACATGGGTGATCTCAAAAGCTATACATGCATGTCAAGGGTCTAATAAACATGGCATTCAACATACTAAACAAAACATCATAAAAATCTATATGATCATTATGTATATGCATGTACATTAGATCTAGGGCATACATGATAGTACTAAACAAGGTGAGAACACAAAGATAAGATCCATATAAAACATGGGTGTCTCAAGTAACTAAACATGTATAACACTAATCTAATCAACATGACATATGTATAATGAACAATAAAACAAGACATGCTATAAATTGATGAACATGAAAAAGCATGTAAATAAAAATGGGAGTTAGAGAATGATACCAAAATCGATGAAGGTGCATCTCTAGTTCTCCAAACCACGGTGGTCCTCCCACCAAATCCCCTTGAGAGTGAAGTATCCAAATGGTTCTCTTTTAAGCTTAGAACGCATCCACCTCAAGGCACCAATACTCTCACGTGATGCGAGAGCTCCCACCTACATCAAAAGTCAAGGAGGTGGTTTTTGGTACCCATTTTCTTTGGGTCCATAGGGGTTAGTTTCTTTTCTAACCCAAACAAGATTACATGCTAAATTTTCATTATGTAAACGATCATAGCAAAATCTAGCAAGATGGCCTTTTCGACCACAATGTGTACATGTGTACACATGAGCATACATGTTATGGTTGTGCCCGTGGAAAGCATGTGTATGCCGTGTAGGGTGTGCATGCGAAGATGGACCTTGTTTCTTATGAACCAAGGTTTCCAAACGTGCATGATTTAAAGCACATTTGCTCAAAGTGGAGCCCAAACAATCAACACTTTTCTTCAAAACATTTATATCTTTTTCAATATTTGAAGATAAAGTGGAGCATGTAAGAGGAGTGCTAGAAAAAGAAGCTATACTAGCATGGCACACATGAGAATCTATATCAATTTTCAAAGATTCATTTTTCTTTAAAACTAAATCCAATTCTTTTGTAATTGAATCAATTTTATTTTTCAAAACAAGGTTATCTTTTAAAACAAAATCCAATTTAGAAGATAAAACCTCATTGTTTTTCACAACATCATCACAATCATTTTTGCTTTTCAAAAATACATTTTCCTTTAAAGCAAGTTCAAGTTGAGATTTAAGTGAGTCACGTTCACTTTCAATCTCTTCCTTTCTTGCAAAATCAACTCAAAATTACAACACAAATCCTTTAATTCATTTTTCAAAACAAGGTTGTCCTCTTTCAAAAGATTGTGTTTTTCCAAGAAATTTTCAAGCTTTTGAGCAAGTTCCAAATTTAAAGATTGAACTTCCAAACATCCATAGCAATAGGAACTAGAGCTATCGTCTAATTGAGTGTCCGATTGTACCTCAAGGGAGTTATTCCCTTGGACCATGAAGCAATGCTCTTCGGACTTTTCTCTCTTAGATCTCCTCATCTTGTTAATAATCCTTGGAAACTCGGGAGACGTCAATATACTCCAAACTGCAAAAGCCGAGTCATAACGATCAAACACCGGTAAAAGATGTTCATTAAGAGATGCTTTAAGTGCTCTAAATGCTAACGCATTAGCCTTTTTGTGTTACTACTATTAGGGAATGATTCTTCAGTGGAGGCTTGATAAACTGATGTCCTAGGCTTTTTAAATGTCTACTCATATTGGCCTTTCAAGCATCAAGTCTAATATGGTCAAACATAGGAGGGCTATCCATGAGTGCAACCTAAATGTGTGCAATGAACAATGCAAATGAAGATTAGCAAACCAAGATCTCACTCCTAGGTGGTTAAACCTAAATATCAGGAGCGTAGGCTCTGATACCAATTGAAAATCACCTAGAGGGGGGGTGAATAGGTGATATAGCTAATCTATAAACTCAATGCGGAATTTAAAAACTTAATGCAATACACTCAAGTGCAATCAACAAGTGATGCACACACAACCAAGCCAAGCAATTATGAATGCACAATATGAATAGTTGCAAGGCACAAAGTAAGGAGAGAGATAGAGAGAGAGAGTCAATAGATCAAGCGCAAACAACAAGATATGTTTCGAGGTTCGAGCACCAGCTCTACATCCCCGCCTTCGACACACGAAGGATTTCTAATCCACTAGCTAGTCCACAAAGAACTCTCACAAGGAGTACCCAACTCCTCTCTTTACAACCACAACCTCCTCCTTGAGGCAAGCTCTAATCCAACAAAACAATCACCTCACAACTTGAGGGATTAGCACAAAGCAAACAAGGATCACCTCACAACTTGAGGGATTAGCACAAAGCAAACAAGGATCACCTCACAACTTGAGGGATACAACCCAAGGCACAAAGCCAAGCAAAGATGGGTTTTCAACTTGGTGGTCTAACAAACAACCACAAACAATCTCTTTCTCCCACACAAAGATCCTGTAGAAGAGATAGTAGATTTTAGCTCAAGTGTGGAGAAAACCAATGGAATGGAAATCAAAATCACAAAGAAAAATCCTTGGGAAAAACTGAAACCAAGATATAGATGAGAATCAAAACTCTTTTCCCAAAAACCCTTTTCTTTGGTTTTCCAAACCCTAGCAAAAACTCCAAATAAATTGTTCAATATGAGTTCAAAAACTTCTTTTGATTGCTGTGAAAACACCAGAGAGTAGGGAAATATTCGCACAAAAATTCTTAGAGAAAAGCTCTCACAAATGGGGTATTTATAGACCCCAGAAAAATATAGCCGTTGGCAGCAGAAAAATGCCAGAAATACACTGCCGGTCGACCGGTTCGGTCGACCGTCCAACGGTCAAATTCTGCCCGTTGGCAGCTACCGGTCGACCGCCCCGGTCGACCCAAACAAACAGAGAACTCTGCTCTCAGACCCGGTCGACCCTGACGGTCGACTGTCCCTGTGTCTGCCAAACGTGCACAGATCTGTGCACGTTGGTCGACCGACCCGGTCGACCGACTTCATCCCAAGTCGACTTGTCAGAAGACTAGTCGACTGGTTGAAGCCTGGAACAGAAAACTGGGTCAGAAAAACAGTTTAAAAATATTTTGAAAAATCTTTTAACACTCCTAAAAATCACCAAAAATAGTTTTATCATTTAGCATTGATATATAAACATGTGGTAAATAGTTTAGCTCAAATATCAATCAATATGAACTATTTTTGTGTCTTATCATTTTACCAAAAACCAAAAACTGTATTTTCTAAAACTTGGATTTTGAATAGAAAATACGTTTTGTCCAAAACTCTTCCAAATACAAAAAATATGATATTTAAACACTTTGAAGTATGATGCATATGGATAGAAATCCAATATACATGAAACATATATATATATCATAGTTTTTGTTCTAAATTCCAAAAATAAGTTTTGTTAAAACACAAAACCTAAAACACATGAAATAGGTATATCAAAGTAAGTTTGTCTAAGAGTTGAAGCATGCATGTATATAGAACAAATCTAATATACATTAAACCATGGAAACTTATTTTGATATAATAACTATTTATGCAAATCAAGATCGGTTAAACCAAAAACCGAAAACCGAAAACCAAAACATGAAACGTGTGTGTTGTGAACTTGAGCATATAATACTATTCTAATCTTTACAATTTGGATCTAAACACAAACTGAACTATGGTACCGATGTCTTCTTGTAGAGCGCAATCTCCAAGTTGACTCGATCCAAAACTCTTTGATCCAGCGAGCAAGTGCTATATGTGATCTTTGACGCTCGGGCTCTTGAATCAACATGTGAAAGCTTCCAAATCATCTTGTTGAAGCTAATCACCTACTAATAACTTGATTAATGATCTAAAACTAAAATCACAAGATTATTAGTACACATAACTACATGAGTTAATCATCAACAAAACTAGAGTGGAAGGCCTTTGGGCCAACAGTTTGTATGCCCATACTTGTGTTGAACCAAGAGAGCTTTTAATAGCACCTCAACTCTTAGTCTAGAGAAATCTAAAGGAGGAGTTTCAGAACCCTTCATGGGGAATTCGGACTCACTCTTAATTACACAAAGTGTGTTAGCAATTAGTTTTAAATTCTGCATCATTTATCCTAAATTAGCTTATACACCTATTCACCCACGTCTAGGTATAGTTTCAAATCAGGCCCTACCGCTAGGTAGTTAGTAACACTAACAGCACTCACAGTATCACTGTGAAACAGTACTCACAGTAATACTGTGGAACAATAAACAGATGGGATGTCAGTCATCCCCCGGACTCCTGCATTGGAACCGTAAGTCGGCTGCGCAACCTGTATCCTAGGTCCACCCAAAATACAGACGTTGTCTCCTCCATCAATTTTTCCAATCCTAGTATAAGTTGTCCATTTTTACATTATTATTTAATTCAGTTAAAACAATCAATATCCATGTTACTAGAATACTGGGACTATACAGTGACAGTTACAGTACAGTATAATACTCAATAGTAATCGTATACACGATGAATAATAACAATAACAGTGAACAGTAACAGTAACCGTGTATATGATGAACAATAGGACTGTACAGGGTATTATGGTCAAACACTACTTTCCCAGTAAATTTTAGTAACATGAATTAATACTAGTAAAAATCCTACATCATCTAGTCAATGTACAATCTCATATATATGCACTAGGTAAATCAATAACTGATCCATCAAGTCATAGTCTCAATAAAAATCACTATGAATATCAAACATTAAATCTAAGTCATATATCCCATACAGTAAATCACCATCTTAATGAATCAATAATCAGTTCTCTCATCGTACCAATCTATTCTAATCCTCTAAATCATCAGCATATTCGAAACTCAATAACTGAAATAACTATATGTTCTGATATATCTAATCAAATCCTGACACTCCAATCTGATCAAGATCATCACCCACTATCACTTCTATTAAGGTCAATCACAAGATCCCAAAAACTCAAGTAACATATCAAGTATATATATGTAAAATCTACCAGGTCAGGTCAGCCCAATCAATGCCTACTCCTTAACCCAAGGTCAAGCCTACCACGATCGAGTCCATTGGTCAAATCTAATATAAAGAATATCAATCTCAGGTTAACCCTAACTCTAACTAAGTCAATACCAATCAAAGTATTGGTAAATCAGTCTGTTGGTAAAGCAACGTCATATCTAATTCTTTTTCAATATCCACAGGAGTTCTTGTCGGAATAATCACCAACAACTGCCGATAAACACTATGCATAAGACATGTCCTCTATCCTCAAATAAAAAGTAGGCCAACTGATCAGTAGATCGAATTGAGTCACAGTCTACTATATACCACAAACAGTCCTGAATTAATATGGGTGACCAACATAAAATGATACATATAAACTCTCATATCAATTGTACAAGTCAAGTGGGCACTCACTAACATCTCATGAAATGATACAGATAATCATACTGGTAAAATAAATTAGGCTGTCACATGAAATAATATGAATAGTCCCGTGAACACCTACTGACAATAATAAATAGGAAAAAAATATAAGAATAAACACTCACATGAAATGACGTGATTTTGGATCTGAATCACTGTCTAGTCTTCACTGCACGAACCGGTACGAATCTCTGGATCATCCCATGGGTTGGTCTTCGAATCGCCAGTCTATCAGGTCCACAGTGAACACCAATCCGAATTTCCTACAACGGGTCCAGATCTCACCAAACAGGTCCGTATTGCTATACCACATAACTATACACATACACGTAAACATAAATACACTCTTACACACGTGCACATGCACTCTACACACACGTGCACACAGACAGATACGTGTACACCCACATACATACATATACATACACTCATACACTTGCGTACATACTATATATATATACATATACTAATACACACACACACAACCACTATACACATAAACACACAAATTAAACACATGCATACACAATATATATCCAATAATCTAATACTCATATTCACGCACACACATTATGTACATAATCACCCATATAAACACACACCCTCCCATATAATTAACGACACATAAAATGTATAAGAGAGAGAAAGAGAGAGGAAGAACTCATGGCAAGGCCAAGGGAAGGAACGACCACGGGGTCGCTCGCTGCCAGAGGCGGAGGCCACGGAGGATGACAAAAGCTTGCCGGAGCACTTGCAGAGGAGATCGGGCCGCCGGAGGCGGATCTCGGATGCTCGTAGGAGAGTGGTGCTTGACTTTGGGCTGCTATGCTTGGTTAGGGAATAGAAGAAGTGGGAAGTGAGGGACGATAGCTTGAGGGGGTGCGGTCGGCCTACAGCAAAAAAGATGAAGAAGGCCACGGGTTCGGCCAAGGACTTGGTGCTGTCGAGGGAGAGGAGGAAGCCTGGACCTGGGGTGCTGTACGCGGGCTGCCGGGTGGTGTTGGCATGGCTTGAGTGGCTTAACAGAGGAAAAAGGTGATGGCGATCTCGGGCGCTCACTGAGGATGGCGAGGTCCGGGTGCAGGTGCTCCGGGTGCTGCGTGCTTGGGGTCTCGCCAAGGAGAGGAGGGGAGGGTGTGGCCTAGTCATGGGGAAGATCGGAGTTTCGGCGAGGTGGCGAAGGCCTAGGGTGTTGCGAGTGCACGGCGAAGGGGGCTAGGGCCATGGAGGAGTCTTGCGCTGGGGTGATGGCGCAGGGGAGAGCTCAGTTGGGGAGTTAAGCGGCTATGGGGGAGGAAGAGAATAAGATGGAGTGGATTATGATTAGGCTTGATGTTTGAGATTAGGATAGGTTGTAAGATAAAAATTTGATTAAATAGGATTTGGATTAAGTAGTTAAGATTACAGGGATTGGGTTATGGGTTAACTGGTTTGGGTCTTGGGAAAAAAATGGAAAAAATAAGATTGAAATGGAAATGAAAATAAAATGAAAGGGTAGAAAGAGGGCTAGGCTCATATCAACACATACAAAAATAATAATTATAAGAAGAAGAAGTTTAATAATAATACCGTCAATAATTTTGAAAGTTAATAAATAACAAGTAAAACTCATCATAAAATTATTTAAATAATAATATTAATAATGATAATAATAAGATAAAATACATACTTACACTTATAACCACCCATATACTAGTATACACACAAATCATGAACATAAATACATTATACGTATACACAAGTATTTATACACATATATAAAATAAATTAATCAATAACAAAATTGAATAATAAATACAATAAATATTTAAAATGTTAATAGTAATTGCATACTAATAATAAGAAATAATAAATTTCATTATACAAAATACATATATAGGTATTAAAATACTATAATTATTATTAAATCATGTATTACAAAATAAGGGTATTACATTCTACCCACGTTAGAAAAATTTTGTCCTCAAAATTTCAATAAAGTAGGGAATGATAAAAATCAAGTCGAGGGAGAAAAATAAAGCTTCCATGTCACTTCTCACTGCATCATGGGTCTACTACGCTTTCGCTGCGCGCTCTGATCTCTGCTACCAGCTTCAGCATGAAGTAACCGGTTCCAGGAGATAAAATCAGAAAAAATAGAATTGATAGGAAATAGGAATCAAAGAGAAAATTTTAGATTGCTCTGGAAGTAGATTGGAATCAGGAATATCAAAAGAATCAAGTGATGAATTTTCAAAGGGGGAATGATAAATTCTCAAGTAGACACAATATCATAGTGTGAATTATATGCATTTTTGCAGTGTAAATATAACTTGTCTCATGTTACTGGTAAGAACTAGGTTCTCTTTGAGTAACCCTGGCTCTGATACCGAGAAAATCCTGTCACGCCCTGCTTCCCAAAATATGTGAAAACGGAGTCGCGACGAGAGTCGGCGATGTATATACACGAGGAAAATACCCTACGCATATACGCTAAGCCTAAAGTAACCTGACCAAGCTATAAAAAGTCTACTATGATAAATTAATATCACTACAATACTACATATGGATGCCTACACATGATATTATATGAATATAGAAAAGGAATAACGACTAATAGCAATGTATGGAGAATCAGGGAAACTACAGAATCAACAGGAATAAAAGGAAGACAATAATACCAGAATAGGTAGAAGAAAACTCTAGCTCCTTGCAACATATACGATCTCATCGAACACCTGATCAATAACATAAAACATCTAATATCTGGACGTGCAAATTCAGGGTCGTCAGAAAGCGACCCAGTGAGTGTATAAAATAAAAAGGGAAAGTGCACATGCATATAATGTGTGAGCAATACGAAATGAAACCATAAAACTATAACAGGTAAGAGACAGTATACATATCATCAATGAACAGTAATAAAAATCAATCAATAACAGACTTAGATATATACCCAGGTTATGTGTACTATCGGGTATCTATCATGGCATACATGTATCAGATGTTTATCATATCATATACGAGTACAGTCAGGTGAGTACAGTCAATTACAGTACATAATAAAAGTTTATCATTATTAATTATGTCAGCGAACACCAATTGCCACTTGTAATAGACCAATTTCATACTATGCCTACTATACGTGTCAATCAGGGTCCTAAGCTATTGAAACTGATTGGTTAGAGATATTGTCCATACTTTAGGTGGGTTCCGTACATACCCGGGCCACAACTCAGATGCCTGACGTTGAACAAGGCCCTACCGCAGGTGGTCAGTAACAGTAACAGTACTCATGTTATCACCATGGAACAATACTCACAGAAACATTGTGGAACAATAAACTGATGGATGTCAGTCATCCCCGGAACCATACAGTGGAACCATAAGTCGGCTGCGCAACCTGTATCCTAGGTCCACCCAAAATACAGACGCTGTCTCCTCCATCAATTTTTCCAATCCCAGTGTAAGTTGTCCATTTTTATATTATTATTTAGTTCAGTTAAAACAATCAATATCCATGTTACTAGAATACTGGGACTATACAGTGATAGCAACAGTACAGTATAACAGTCAACAGTAATCGTATATACGGTGAACAATAACAATAACAGTGAACAGCAAAAGTAACCGTGTATACGATGAATAATAGGACTTTACAGGGTATTATGGTCAAACACTACTTTCTTAGTAACTTTTAGTAATATGAATTAATACTAGTAACAGTCCTACACCGTCTAGTCAATGTACAATCTCATATATCTGCACTAGGGTAAATCAGTAACTGATCCATAAAGTCATATTCTCAATAACAATTCTATGAATATCAAACATTGAATCCAAATCAATATATCCGAAACAGCAAATCACCATCTCAATGAATCAATAATCAGTTCTCTCATCGCCACCATTTTACTCTAATCCTCTAAATTACTAATAGATCCGAAGTTCAATAATTGAAATAACTACATGTTTTGATATATCTATCAAATCCCCATACTCCAATCCGATCAAGATCATCACCCACTCTCACTTATATCAAGGTCAATCACAAATTCTTAAAAACTCAAGTAACATATCAAGTATATATATGTAAAATCCAGCAGGTTAGGTCAGCCCAATCAATGTCTACTCCTCAACCCAAGGTCAAGTCCACCACGATCGAGTCCATTGGTCAAATCCAATGTAAAGAATATCAATCTCAGGTCAACTCTAACTCTAACTAAGTCAATACCGATCCAAATATCGGTAATTCAGTCTATCAGTAAAGAAATGTCATATCTAACACTTCCTCGATATCCACAAGAGTTCTAGTTGGAATAATCTCCAACAACTACCGATAAATACTATGCATAAGATATGCCTCTATCCTCAAATAAGAAGTAGGCCAACTGATTAGTAGATCGAATTGAGTCACAGTCTACTATATACCACAAACAATCTTGAATTAATAGGGGTGACCAACAATCACATAAAATGATACAGATAAACGCTCATTTCAATTGTACAAATCAAGTGGGCACTCACTAACATCTTATGAAATGATACAGATAATCATACTGATAAAATAAATTAGACAATCACATGAAATAATATGAATAATTACGTGAACACCTACTGGCAACAGTAAATAGGGAAAAATATAAGAATAAACACTCACATAAAATGATGCGATTTTAGATCCGAATCGCTGTCTGGTCTTCACTGCACGAACTAGTACGAATCTCCGGATCATCCCATAGGTCGGTCTTCGAATCGCCAGTCTATCGGGTTCACAGTGAACACTAATTCGAATCTCCTGCAATGGGTCCAGATCTCACCAAACGGGTTCGTATCGCTGTACCACGCAACCATACACATACACGTAAACATAAATACACTCTTACACATATGCATATGCACTCTACACACGTGCCATAGATAGATACGTGTACACCCACATACATACATATAAATACACTGTTACACATACATACACAATATATATACATATACTAATATACATACACACACACACACAAAAAAAACACAACCACTATACATATAAACACACAAATTAAACACATGCATACATAATATATATCCAATAATCTAATACTAATATATATCCATATAAACACACACACCCCCCATATAATTAACCACACATAAAATGCATAAGAGAGAGAGAGAAGAACTCATGGCAAGGCCAGGGGAAGGAACAGCCACAGGGTCACTTGCCGGCAGAGGCAGAGGCCGCAGAGGATGACCAAAGCTCACTGGAGCGCTCGTGGAGGAGATCGGGCTATCGGAGGTGGATCTCGGATGCTCGTCGAAGAGTGGTGCTCGACTCCGGGCTGGTATACCTGGTTGGATAGATGGAAGAAGTGGGAGGTGGGGGATGGTAGCTTGTGTGGGGGTATGGTCGGCCTGCAACAAGGAGATGAAGAATGCCAGGGGTTCAGCCAAGGACTTGATGCTGTCGAGGGAGAGAAGGAAGCCCAGACCTGGGGTGCTATGTGCGGGCTGTCGGGTGGTGTTGGCATGGCTTGAGCGGCTGATCGGGGGAAAACCACACACAAAAAGTGTATGTTTTGAAATTGATATTTAAAGTGTGTGTGCTTGGCATCCTCGATACTTCCGTTATAGCATAGAGGCTAAAACGAGTCGAATCCATAAGGACGGGAGGCGATAGAAGCTTACACGGTATGTTCACGTGTATGTTAACGGTTCTTCAATGTTTGAAAGAATGAAAAGAAAAGAAAAGAAAGAATGAAAAGAGAAGTACGGTGAAATACGAAGAAGTGGGAACATAGAAGATAAAATGTTTGTGATTTTTGGAATATTTCTGAATCAAAGTGAAAAAGAAAGAAAACTCATGGCTACTAACTACTCATGACTCCACTAACATGCTAACCTCTTAGTGATAGTTGCCTCACATGTATCCTTCGTAATCACTAGTACTTGGTTCAAGAGCATTTCAAAGCATGACCCATATGTAACTCATCACATCCCAACTCAACAAAACAAGAGCAAGCTACACTTAAACCATCAAAATTAAAAGTAAGCATGGAGTAAAGTAATATTAGCTTGTTAGAGAGTTAGGAAGTTAGAGTGTTAGGTCCATCATCATGAGCCAAGTAGAGGCTATTAGATTCATGTGGATTATCATATAAGAAGTTAGCAAGTTAGTGGTTAGTTGCCCTCAGAGAAAAGATTAGCTAAACATGTAAAAGGAGTTAGAGAGAAGAAATAAAGAGAGGTAAAGAGAGAACCTTCATAGATTGTCAACTTCTATTACAAGAACTCTTGCTTTCCAACTATATACCACTCTCTCTCCTATTACAAGATCTACAAGAAAAGAAAAATACAAAGAGGAGGAAGAAGAACTAACCTAAACTAAACTACCTGAAAACATGGAGAAGAAAACTACCCTAAAACTACACTACTCTCTGTATTTTTCCCTCTTCAGAACCCCAGGGGGTATTTATAGGCACCAGGGGAAAGGGGGCCAGGGGGACAACCCCTGGCCCAAAGCAGGGGTGCGGCCTAGCCATGTTTTCGCGACTCTTCTAGAACCGCGCGCACGGCACCTGCTGCCGCGCACTGTCGCGTCTATC
This sequence comes from Agave tequilana, assembly GCA_038442645.1. NCBI lineage: Eukaryota > Viridiplantae > Streptophyta > Magnoliopsida > Asparagales > Asparagaceae > Agave > Agave tequilana. The sequence goes on along the minus strand of JAVJIF010025392.1, from coordinate 33,955 downwards.
CCCTGTCGGCTGCAGGTCCCGGTTTCTGGTTTTGGGCCCCTGGTTTTGACGAAACTGCTCTCCAAGGTCAATGGCTATATTATAGGCCTTTAGTCACTCATTAAATGGTGATTTAGGGTCTTCTTCTTCATTGCACACCATGGACCTAGAAACATACAAAATAGATATTATTAGCAGAATTTAATATTAAATAAATGTGAAGATATGGTATGAAATATGCAGTTTTAGAGACTAATCACACCCCCACACTTATCTTTTGCTCGTCTCGAGCAAAATAAAAAAACTAAAGAAATTATTACACCACTTTCGCAGGTGACGTGATTGCACTGAACATGTGCAACAAGCCGTTAAGCCTTTAGGTTTTCTCTAGAGGAGGAGTTTTGTCTCCTGAGGGTTTTCAGCAGATTACACCCACAAAATTCATAAAGAAATAAATCAAATGTTAGTATTTTGAAAACGTATTTTGAAATAGAGAAAAGTGTTAAAATATTTTTGTGAAAATTTAAGTGATTCAAGGTCATAAGTTAACCAAAAATTATTCTTCCTTAAACTAAGTCGAAATGCAAAATCTTGTTATAAATTAAATGTAAGAATTTAAAATTGAATTGATTCTTTGATCTTTCATAAAACTCTTAAAAAAATATGCACTTTGTGAACAGTGAAGATTTTTGAGATATCGACTCTAACTTTCATGCCATTGATTTGTGTATATATATATTTTTCTTTTTTTTCTTCCTTTAGTTTTCTTAGGCTTTCTTATTTACCCGGGTAATGAGCCTTTCGCCGGTGACTCCCAAACCAGATGATCTTAGGGCACCAGATGAGAAAACATCCCTCGGACTTAAGGACTCGAGTAAACATGGCCACAAAATAAAGGGGATTATTTTATTTTTATCCATCGTTTTTGGTGTGAATAATCATGCTTCCTGAGGCATAATTACTCAGCTTCAATAAGTGGTCTTTATTATCATCATTTTTTTGTATATTTTTTTATGGCATTTTCAGTCTTTATTTCAATCCCAAAAATTATGTAAGTGTGAAGTGCATAAGTGATTGAGGCAAAACCTGCACACAAAATAAAAAATTTAGATTTAAGAATGAAGATGTGCAAGTGCTCAATTCTTACCGCTATAGCAAGTGGCTATGCGGGTCGTGATCCACGAGGAGGGTTTTGCGATAGAAGCGTTTATGTTCTTTATTGAAATCGTTATGAAAATAAAGCGAAGATTCTTCTCTGTTTTTAAGTTAAGAAAATGGAAAAGAATTATGCTAAAGTTAGAAAGAAAATGAGAGATGAAGAAGGTGGAAAAAATCAGAAAACGACGAAAGCGACTATGTACAAATGATTATTTACAAGGAAGTGAAAAGGAGTGGTGTTGGTGATTTAATTTACAGAAATGAAAGAGAAGAAAGAAGAGGAAGAAATACTTACCTAGATTGATTGATGACTTACCTGAAAACCTTTGCATGTTCTACCTTTGTTTAGGAGGCGTTCAGCGCATAGATCATAAGCCCGAGCTCAGTCCCTGTTCGCATTATATCATCAAGTCTCGCACAAGCATGAAGTGATACGGACGTGAGGAGGAGAACGTCTTCATGAACTATCGTTGGCACTCACACAATATCGTTATACTTGTGCTTTGGAATTCACTTATAAACTCAACAAAAACAAACGAGGTAAAGTAGAAGGAGGAAGAAGAAAGCAAAAGAAAATGAAAGTAAACAAGAACATAAAAATGTTACCTTTTATTGCTTGAAACAATGGAAGAAAGGAGGAGGGTACATCGGTGTCACTCTCAATGTCAGCCTCTCTCTCTTACTTACATGAATCTTCATCTAACCTATGCTTACATACAAGTTACATAAAAGAAAAAGAAAAACCTAAACTAAGAAATGGAAAACTTAGCTAAATCCTAACTCTGCATGGTCGTTCATTTTCAGCACAAAGAATGGCCTTTTATAGGCAAAAAACCCAGTGTACAGGATCCCGGGGAGATCGGGGGAGCAAACGCTCCCCCTAACTGCCCAACCTTGCCGCGGAAACGCGGCTTGGGCCGCGTTTCCGCGGCCACGGTGTGGCCAGGTGGCCACACCCTGTTGGTGGGTTGCCCTGGTTTCGCCCTCTGACTTTATTTGGAGTTGGTTTTTCAGTTTGAGTCCCGGATTCTGACGAAATGGCCTTGAATTCTTGGCTTTAACCGATCGATTCTGAGAGGATTCTTCTCAACAGGTTTTCAACCTCTTGATTTTGCCCTGATTTACTGAGTGCGAATTAATTCTGATTTAATTCAGAATTTTGGTGGGCTTTGGGCTCATTTCTCTTCATCTCCTTAAAGATTGGGCCTGCAAATAAATTAAACAATTAATTAGGACAATGCAGGCTTTTATTCTATAATAAGTATGGAAATATGATACTAAATATGCAACATTAGCGATCAATCACACCCCCATACCTATCTTTTGCTCGTTCTCGAGCAAAACAACTAAACTATACTAAGGATTATTAGACCACTTTCGCAGGTCGCGCGATTGCACTGAGCATGTGCAACAAGCCGTTAAACCTCTAGGTTTCCCCTAGAGGACAAGTTTTATCTCGTGAGGGTTTTCAGCGGATTGCACCCACAAAATCCATAAAAAAAAGGGAAATAAAGAGTTAGTATTTTCGAAAAGCATTTTGAAAGAGAAAATTTTTTGAAATATAATTGTAAGATCTAAGCAATCTATAAGTTATAGGAAAACTGAATTTTTCATTCCTAAACTTAGTCTCTATTCAAAGATTTGTTATCAATTAAAGTAAGGAGTCAAATTGTACTTCTCATCTAGTCTATTAATTTACCCTAAGTCATATGCACCTTGTGACTGTGAAAATTTTGACGAAGGGTTCATTAACTCTAACTCTTATGCCTTATTTATATATATATATATATATATATATATATATTTGATGGTATTATTCCTTAGTTCTATTAGGCTTTCTAATCTGCCCATGTAACGAGCCTTTAATCGATGACTCCCAAACCAAGCGGTCTTAGGGCACCGGGTGAGAAAACACCCCAAGGACTTAAGGACTCGAGCAAATAAGGCCACAAAACTAAGGATTTTATTATATGAACCTCTTTTAAGCGTGAATACTTATGCTTTATTAGGCACAAATACCCAGCTTAATCAGAGGATTTCATATATATTTTTTCTCAAACTTATCTAATCATCTTTCACATAAATACTGAGGCTTGCTTAGGCCAAAGCACCTAGCTAATCAATAATTAGATTTGTTTGTCTTTTATTTTTTTTTTTTTTTTATTTTTTATTTTTTATAAGGCATAAGAATCTTTGTTTTGAACCCTAAGTGTGTAAGTATATGAAGTGTGCATATTTCATCAAGGTAAAAATCAAGACTAAATTACTTTGACAAATTATCTTCCTAACTCTAAAAATCAAACAAATAACCTTATTTTGACTAAGTATAAGAAATCCTAATTTGGATTTTCCTATTCCTTAAAATTAACTTAATTTCTTACAAAAATAAGTCAAAATATTGTTTCTATTTTCAAAAAGTTTTTTAATAAAAAGAAAAACCTAAGTTATGTTAGAACCCTCCCCCACACCTATCTCATGCATTGTCCTCAATGTATGAATTAATGCATAGATGCATGAAAAAGAAGAAAGGGAAGGAAAATGTTACCTTAAGGTGGTGGTTCCGGTGGTGGTCTGATGGTCCACGAAATGCGGCCCAATCAACTTTTCTTGGGGCTCGGAGGAACCCACCAGAAATTACTCTAATATAACCCATTAAAATTGTATATCCATGAAGGATTTTTATTAAATATTTGACCCCATCTAATTTTCAAATTCCATAACTGATTTCAGAGTCAAATTTGTCAACCACCTCGTCACAAAATGGAGTGTGAAATGATAGAAGGATTGACTTGGACTCAGGAAGTACAGGAACTAACACCGACTCAGGAAGGTGACTTAAGTCAAGTAAAGGTTCAAGAGTCGAAATAGGTTCAGAAATTGGGTCCAAGTCAAGAAGTTGGAACTCAAGTCCACAATTATTTTCTAACAATGGAATGTGACTTAATGTTGGTAATTCAAGCTCAAGAATGATAGGTGGAATCAAAACTGACTCTAAAATATTACTCAAGTTTGGTAACAAAACAGGAGTCAATAATGATTCAGAAAGTTGAACTGGATCACGGATTTGGGAATCTAGGTCACATATCTCATTGAGTTCAGTATCAAAAAAATGAGAACTTGCCAATTTATCAATGAGATTTTCAAGATTATAAAATTGGTCAAGTTCAATATGATCATCAAAGATGGGTGATTCAATTTCATGATGAATTGGCACAGGATCCAATGTTGACTCGGGAAAAAGATTGAAATCAGGTGTAGATACCTGAGTCATTATTGATCAGGAAGTAAATTGAATCACTAAGTTGGGGCTCAGGATCATACTCATTTTTAAGTTCTATTTTAGGAAAAGAATAACTTGCCAAACTATCAATATCTTTTTCAAAATTTGGAGTTTGGGCAAGTTCAAATGGTTGTTCTGAAATGGAATCTTGATTTCCAAAACAACCTGACTCATCGGCTCTAACAGGATGGTGAGTGACATCAGAACTGGTCAAACGGTGAGAACGTAGAGATTCGACCATCATATCTATGTCACGATTTCTAGCATTTTGAGCATGAGTCATGGCTTCAAGCATCTTTTCATAATTGATGGATTCATTGTTTTGATGAAAAGATGAAGTGTTGTCTTGGAAGTGGTAGTGAAATTATGAGTCCATCAGATTTTGTGATTGTTGTTTGGACTCACGCATACTCCTTTCCAAAATTGATGGTCTTTTATTTTGGACTGGTGGATCTGAGTATGAATTTTGAAAATATTGCGGACTAGGTGGATAGGGGGGACAAGTTGGTTGAAAATTATGCTCGGGGGAAGTGAATCCCCACTGACTCTGTAAAGAGTTGAAATTATTATGAAAATTATAGTTATTAGATTGGGGGCATGGGTTATATGGATTCGGATAAGACCAATCCGGCACACTAGGTTGGTTAAAGTCATGATATGCCGGGTTGGTAATATCTGAAAAAGAGTTTGATGTGTAATATGGATTATTATTGAAATTGGAAAAATTGTTATTATAGGCCATATCACACAATGGAATACAAACAAAAAGAAAGAAAAACAAACAAATAAACAAACAAAGAAAGAAAAAATTCTTACCTAAGTTTGGGTAGACCTATGACCTAGACGACTCCTAACTGGTTAGACTGTCCATGGGAGGTCCAAGGCAGACTTTGACCACAAGCTAATCAGCCAGGTCAGGGCAAGATTGGTGGGAGGTTTCCCGTCAAAGACGTTCCTTAATTAAATAACCACCAATCTTCAGGCTTTCGGCCCTTAATCCCTTTCCTAGACACTGATTTGGCAAGAGTCAAATTCCAACACCTTTCCCCCTTAGGATAATCTCCTAATTGAGTCCGAGATGTCCCTAGGGCCAACGTCTACTCATTTTTAGTTAGGCTTGGGTTAGTGAGTGCTTGGAATCTGATTTTTGAGCTAAGGAAGGGTGATTAAATCCCCACCTTATCTTGTTATGGGTTAGTGCCCTTAAGATAAGTTTGTGCAAGTGTACAAGATATGTAAATAAGATTCACTCAAAGCAATGAAAATCAACCAAGAGATGAGTCCTATTTTACATGCAATGCGAACGTACTTTGCTCCAGCACTCTTCAACAGTAAAAATAAATGAATTGAAAAGACACGTGCCTAAAATGCTAACGTCTAATCAATTTTTTATCTTTTCAACAAATGTTTTACTGTTGATTATTAGCAGGCTTATGTGATGGCATATAAGAAAAAGTAAAGTTGCAGAAAACTAGAATTTGCAAAGCAAGAAGCCCTGCAAAAAGACAATTAGTAGTCAACTCCTTTTTGTCGCGTATCCGCGGCTTTGGCCTTGAAAACGCGGCAAAGCAGAGGGCACTTGGTCTCTGCTTTCTAGAGCAGAGGCCCAAGGCCACTTATATATTACTGCAACCTTAATTTCCTGCTTTGTTTGCCCTGTAACCGCAACAGAGAAGAAAGTTCGTTTTAGTTCTAAAAAATTTTCAAAAAAAATAAGATTTCAATAAAAACCGTTACCCTCCCCGGCAACGACGCCAAAATTTGATTGAGGCAAAACCTGCACACAAAATAAAGAATTTAGATTTAAGAATGAAGATGTGCAAGTGCTCAATTCTTACCGCTATAGCAAGTGGCTATGCGGGTCGTGATCCACGAGGAGGGTTTTGCGATAGAAGCGTTTACGTTCTTTATTGAAATCGTTATGAAAATAAAGCGAAGATTCTTCTCTGTTTTAAAGTTAAGAAAATGGAAAAGAATTATGTTAAAGCTAGAAAGAAAATGAGAGATGAAGAAGGTGGAAAAAATCAGAAAACGTCAAAAGCGACTATGTACAAATGATTATTTACAAGGAAGTGAAAAGGAGTGGTGTTGGTGAATTAATTTACAGAAATGAAAGAGAAGAAAGAAGAGGAAGAAATACTTACCTAGATTGATTGATGACTTACCTGAAAACCTTTGCATGTTCTACCTTTGTTTAGGAGGCGTTCAGCGCATAGATTATAAGCCCGAGCTCAGTCCCTGTTAGCATTATATCATCAAGTCTCGCACAAGCATGAAGTGATACGGACGTGAGGAGGAGAACGTCTTCATGAACTATCGTTGGCACTCACACAACATCGTTATACTTGTGCTTTGGAATTCACTTGTAAACTCAACAACAACAAATGAAGTAAAGTAGAAGGAGGAAGAAGAAAGCAAAAGAAAATGAAAGTAAATAAGAACATAAAAATGTTACCTTTTATTGCTTGAAACAATGGAAGAAAGGAGGAGGGTACATCGGTGTCACTCTCAACGTCAGCCTCTCTCTCTCTTACTTACATGAATCTTCATCTAACCTAAGCTTACATAAAGTTACATAAAAAGAAAAGAAAAACCTAAACTAAGAAATGGAAAACTTAGCTAAATCCTAACTCTACATGGTCGTTCATTTTCAGCACAAAGAATGGCCTTTTATAGGCAAAAAACCCAGTGTACAGGATCCCAGGGAGATCGGGGGAGCAAACGATCCCCCTAACTCCCCAACCTTGCCGCGGAAACGCGGCTTGGGCCGCATTTCCGCGGCCAGGGTGTGGCCAGGTGGCCACACCCTGTTGGTGGGTTGCCCTGGTTTCACCCTCTGACTTTATCTGGAGTTGATTTTTCAGTTTGAGTCCCAGATTCTGACGAAATGGCCTTGGATTCTTCTCAACCGGTTTTCAACCTCTTGATTTTGCCCTGATTTACTGAGTGCGAATTAATTCTGATTTAATTCAGAATTTTGGTGGGCTTTGGGCTCATTTCTCTTCATCTCCTTAAAGATTGGGCCTGCAAATAAATTAAACAATTAATTAGGACAATGCAGGCTTTTATTCTATAATAAGTATGAAAATATGATACTAAATATGCAACATTAGCGACCAATCAATAAGTCTAAGGCAAAAAATTCAAGATCAAATTATCTTTTCAATCTTACTTTCTTATCCTAAAATTTAAACAAGATCTATTATTTTAACTCAGTTAAAAATTTCATAATTTTAGGTCATCCTAATTCCTAAGATAATCTTAATTTTCTTTAAAATAGATCAAAACTATTTACCTTGTTTCAAAAAGTTTTGTAAAAAGAAAAGAAAAGAGTTTCTATACAAAAAAAATTTTATTTTTATTATTTTTTATATTAAAAATAAGTGTAAAAGAAAGAAAATATAAAACTAACTATGTTAGTAAACCCTCCTCCACACTTATCTCATGCATTATCCTCAATGCATCGTGAATGTGTATATACATGAAAAAAATGGAGAGGGAAGGAAAATTATCTCATGGAGGTGGTTCCGGTGGTGGTCTGATTGGGCCAAGCGTTGCTACCTAATCAAGATATCGTGGATCGTGCAGAAACCCACCAGTGACCTCTCAAATATGACATAGTAAAAGAATGATTGAGTGAATGGTCTTATTTAAAAATTTATCCCCATCTAATTTTTAATTTTCAAAAATAATTACTGAGTCATTTTCTTCAACATTCTTTTCCAACAATGAAGTGTGATTTTGGGAGATGATTGATTTGGACTCAAATGGAACAGGAATAAAAACTGATACCGGCTCAAAAATTTGACTCAGATCAAGTCGAGATTCAAAACAAGGAGTCGAAATTGGTTCCAAAATAGGGTCCAAACTAAAGAATTGATGTTTTCACACTTTTCCCGCCAATGAAGTGCGATCATAAGATATTGGTGATTCAATTTCACGGTGTATGGGTACAGAATTCAATGTTGACTCCAGATAGAGAAAAATCTGGTAAAGATACCGGAGTCATTAATGAATCAAAAAGTGAAATGGAATCACTAACATGAGGTTCAAGATCACTTTCAAGATCAATTTCAATTTCAGGAAAGGGATAACTTACCATAATGTCCAGGTGACTTTCATAACTTGGAGTTTGGTCAAGTTTAAATGTACGTTCTGAAAGTGAATCTTGGTTGCCAAAATAACATAATTCTTGGGTCCAATCGGTAGAGTTAGGGATATAAGGATTGGTCAAAGGTTGGCAAGAAAGACTTTCCTCGCTCTCATTGATCAAATCGCTCATTATTGAGTCTAATCTACTAATAGGCCGGGTAATAGAATTTTGAGTCTGAATCATGTCTTCCATACTTTTTGCAATTGGTTCTTCTTGAAAAGGTGAGTATGGAAGTTGATTTTGAAAATTGTTAGTCCATCAGATTTTACGATTGCTGCTCGGACTCAACCAAGGGTTCCATACTCAAGTCCAGTATTGAAGGTTGTTCATTTTGAATCGGTGAGACTGGAAAAGATGAGTAGGATTTGGTTGAGATGATGATTAGGAAATGAAAGTGAAAGGATTACCGTGTAGCTTTGGGCTAACGGGTCGTGTCCACGAGGAGGAATGCGATAGAAGCTTTTCGGTGCTTTCATTAAGTAACACAGAATGGAGTTTTGTTTTTTAGTTGAAAAGAGAATGGAGAGAAGAAAGTGATTAAAATAAAAACTTAAAAATTAGAGAAGGCTTTAGAAAAGGTGATCTTTAAAAATGATGAAGATTGTGTGGTTATTTTTTTTTTTATATAGGAAAAAGATCTGGGCTCGCTATCTCATTACTCAATAATATGTTCTTCTCTTGAAATTCAAAGCGCCTCAACTTGATCATAGGCAAAAACTTAAGCTTGAGTTTTAAAAAGTTTTAAGTAAAGCAAATAAGATAGTTTGGAAAAGTTAACTCTTTTCTTTATGAAATCATCTTGAGTTGAATATTAAATCATCAAGTATTTCAAGTATGAAATAAAAACAAGTTCAGGAGAAGTTTTAAAAGAAAGAAAAGTTTAGAAATCCAAACCCATCCTCATGTGCCTTCAAGAACACTTTCAAAGAAGAAAGGCTTTAGTTTAGGCATGCAAATGATTCATTGGGTCTTTTCATCAAACCCATTCAAAAAGAAGAGGGATCGGAGAGAGGAACAACAGTGAGCCCAGAAAAACTAATTTAGCTACTCATGGAAGATGAAAAACAATGCATGTAAATAAAGCTAGACATACCTTGAATTGGAGTGGAAGAAGAGAAAGCTTGATCCTTTTATTGATATCACTTCAATCTTCAGAATACAATCACTTAATTCCTCTCTCTCACTGGTATTTGAACTGAACTACAAATTACAAAACAGTGTTACAACTTCTATACTATCTAACAAAGAGCCTAAACCTTAAAAACAAAGAGAAAAACTAAATCTAAGTTCTGGTCCCTTTTTCAGTACAAAACCCTGCCTTTTATAGGCAAAAACCCTAGGGAAAGGAGTGAGGAGATAAGAGGAGCAAACGCTCCCGTTATCTCCACCAACAAGCCGCGGATCCGCTGATCCGCGGCCAGGATGTGGCCAAGTTGCCACATCCTGGTGGAGATACGGTTGGTGTGGCTTTGGGCTCCCTTTTGTCTTGCTGGATTCACTATTTCAGCTCCTGGATTTGACGAAACGATATTTGATTGTTGGTTTTAACCACTTGATTTGGGAAGATTCATTTCAGCCGGTTTTCAATCTTTTGATTTGCCAAGATCTGCCCTGATTTCCTGATTTCGAATTTATTCTGAATTAAATCAGAATTTGATGGGTTTTTGGGCTCGTTTCTCTTTTCTATTCTTTAGCAATGGGCCTGCATTTTATAAAGAAAAATAGAACTTATTAATATAATTTATTTATATAATAAACATGATAATGTGACAATATATATGCAATATACGTGACCGATCATACCCCCACACTTATCTTTTGCTCGCCCTCGAGCAAAAAATCAAAACTAATTCTAATCAATTATTAGACCACTTTTGCAGGTCACTCGATTGCACTGAGCATGTGCAACAAGCCGTTAAACCTCTAGGTTACCCCTAGAGGATGAGTTTTATCTTGTGAGGGTTTTCAGTAGATTGCACCCACAAAATCCATAAAGAAAGAGAAAAAATGTTAGTATTTTCGAAAGACATTTTGAAAAGAGAAAATATTTGAAGTATATTTGTGAGAGTTTAAGTAATTTATAGGTTATAGGAATATCAAAATTTTCATTTATAAACTTAGTCTCTATTCAAAAACATGTCATCAATCAAAGTAAAGAGTTAAATTGTATTTCTCATCTAGTCTGTTAATTTACCCTGAGTCATATGCACCATTGTGACCATGAAGTTTGACTAAGGGTTCTTTAACATTAACTCCTATGCCTTATATATATATATATATATATATATATATATATATATATATATATATATATATATATATATATATATATATATTGGTATTTATTCCTCAATTTCCTTAGGCTTTCTAATCTGCCCATGTAACGAGCCTTTCATCAGTGACACCCAAACCGGACAGTTTTAGGGCACCAGGTGAGGAAACACCCCTAAGGACTTAAACACTCGAGTAGACAAGGCCACGAAACCAAGGGTTTTTATTTATAAAATGTACCCTTTTTAGGCGTTAATACTTATGCTTCATGAGATACAAATACCCAGCTTAGTCAGAGGATATATATATATATATATATATATATACACATTTTCAAACTTATCTAATTATCTTTTGCATAAATACCAAGGCTAGCTTAGGCCAAAGCACCTAGCTAATCAATAATAAGATTTGTGTGTGTGTGTGTGTATATATATATATATATATATATATATATATATATATATATATATATATATATATATATATATATATATATATATTTAATAAGGCATAAGAATTTTTGTCTTTGAACCCTAAGTGTGTAAGTGTATAAAGTGTGCATTGCATATTTCTTCAAGGTAAAGATCAATACCAAATTACTTTCATCAATTTTCTTCCTAACACTGAAAATCAAACAAGTTATCTTATTTTGATCAAGTATAAGAAATCCTAATTATGATTTTCCTATTCCTTAAAATTGACTTAATTTCTTACAAAAAATATATCAAAATATTGTTCTTACCTTTCAAAAAGTTTATATATATATATATATATATATATATATATATATATATATATATATATATATATATATATATATATATATAATATATATATATATATATATATATATATATATATATATATATATATATATATATTTGTCCTGTTAGAGCCCTCCCCCACACTTATCTCATGCATTGTCCCCAATGTATGAAAGACATACATAGATGCATGAAGTGAAATGTAAAAGAGGTGCATATAGTATACAAAAATATGTACAACATCAAGTTTCTCCTATACCTAGATCTTTTTCGGTCTCATCCCTCTAGCTCTCTTTCCATCATCCAATGGGTCCTCTTTATAGGGCATAGTGGGGAGGCCAATTTTTTGTCATTTTAGCTCTCTTCCTCCCCAGTCTCACCTTCTTTAGGTTTTTTCTTCCTCATATTTTTACATTCATTATTTAAAAATTGATTACCACCATACTTCTTAGTTGGAACTTTCTCACTATGAATGCCTAGAAATTCTAACTCAGTTCCATATATCTCCTCAAAACTTAAGCCAACACTTTCCCCTGGAGGTGTGTAATTAACCAAATTCCCTAGTCGGTTCATCCAAACACATGAGTTCTTCTTCGAAGAGGTTTTCAAAGAGTATGTCAAATTGAGGTTCTTGAATTATAGTCTCATGCGATATATTATTGGTTTGCTCATCGAAAGTGAAGATATTCAAATCAAATTTTCCTTTTTTAAAGGGTACTCTAAACTTAGGATCTCCGACATATGCCTTCTCATTAAGATAATCGCATTCATTCTTAAATAATTCATTAAGAAAAGAGAGACACATTCTCTATACCTTCACTTTCTTCATCACAATTATTTTCAACAAAGTTTACCACAAATGTTTGGTCTCTTATCTTACGAGGTTGTTTTTCTAGGTTGAAGACATTGACTTCTCTAGTCATGTCCCCAAAGGTTAATCTCATAGACCCATTCCTACAATTGATAATAACATTAGCGGTAGCAAGGAAAGGGCGCCCTAGGATAACATGAGTTTGAGTCCTAGGATTGGACACAGGTTGTGTCTTAAGAACTATGAAACCAACTGGGTAGATAAACTCCCTGACCCGGATATGGACATCATTAATTTTTTCCTTTGGAACTTTCACATAACGGTCAGCCAATTGAATTGTGACTCGAGTTGGATTAAGATTGCCCAACTCGAGTTGTTGATAAACTGAGAATGGAAGCAGGTTGATACTTACTCCCAGTCAAGAAGTGCATGACTAATCTCGGCTTGTCCTATAGTGCAGGTAATGGTGGGACAACCCGAATCCTTGTACTTGATAGGGATCGGACCCGACAGTAGCTCACTAATGTTAGTGGCTAAGAAGACTTTCTTGGGTACATTAGTCTTTCTTTTCTTGGTGCACATGTCCTTAAGAAATTTTGCATAGGATGGGACTTGTTGGATGGCATCAAGGAGTGACACATTTATCTTTACTTAGTTGAAGATCTTAATTATTTTATCCATGTGTCGATTCTGTTTGTTGTTGTTCTTTAGCCTATTAGGAAATGGTACTATAGGCTTGTACACCTGACTGGTTGACTTATCTGTTTCAAATTCGTCAAATTTCGAAGGATTGGGACTAGATGAGGTGGATGCTGGAGTGTGATTGTGCTGATTGGGATTGGGTGGTGTTGACACTTGGTTATCAACTTTCTTTCCCGACCTTAATGTATGAACCGCATTACATTGATTCAATGATTGATCCTCAGCCAAATGAGCTTGTTGAGAATTCTTAGGATTCATAATTGGTTGACTGGGCGAGGTACCCTTTTGCCTCTCATTCTGTGGATTGGCTAATTGGCTTATTTGACCCTCTAGCCTCTGTATTGTTTGCATGAGGGAATCTTGGTTCTTCATGTACCTTTCCATATTTCTCTTAAAGTCAGTCATTCTCCTTTCAAGCTGAGGATTCTGAAAGGAGGGTTGTGGAGCTTGGTTGGGAAAATTTGTTGATAATGTGAAAAATTATTGGGAGAATTGTGAGGGTGATTTGGAAAGTTGGATTGATGATTGGAAGAATTATTGGAATGATGGAAGTAGCTTGCATGGTTTGACCGTGGGTGGTCATTGTTTTATTAGCTCCATGAGAAATTTGGGTGATTTCTCCAGCCAGGATTGTACGTTGGTGCGTAAGGATCATTTGTTCGGCCTTGAAAAGGCCGCATTCATCGGTTCTGAAAAGTGTTGTTGAGCTTGAAACACAGGACACTCCTCAAACACATGATTCATGGCCTGACAGTAAGTACAACCCGGAGTTGAAAATTAGTTTGGGCTGACTTGATTGACTGGACTTGGTTCCTTAGTTTCTAAAACTTCCAGTCTTCTCGCTAGGTTAGCTAAATTAGCCTCGTTAGCTATGGATGATTCAATTGAATGGAGACCTCCTTTTGAAGAGATGGAATTTGGATTCCTAGAGCTTTGACTAGTTGGTTTCCATTGGATGGTCTTTTCAGCTAGATTCTCATATAAATCCCATCCGTCATTCTCATCCTTCTGTAAGAATCCCCCTTGGCACATGCTTTCTAAGAGGGTCTTGGTTGAGTAGTCTAAACCGTCATAAAGAATTTGGCATTGTCATCATTTCTCTATTCAATGATGAGGACATTGGACAAGGAGGTCTTTGAAGCATTCAAAATACCTCCAAAATGGTTCACTAGGTTCCTCTTTAAACTGCATGATGTTTTTCCTAACGAGAGCGGTCTTATGAATTGGATAGAATTTCTTCAAGAAGACTTTGATGAAACCATCCCAGGATGTGATAGAGCCGGCCGCTAAGCTGTAGAGCCATTTCTTGGCTAAGTCCTTAAGAGCAAATGGGATAAATCTCAGCCTAAACGCATCATCTGCAAGGTGTGAGATTTTCATCATTAAGCATACTTCCTCAAATTCTCTTATGAAAAAATAAGCACCTTCGAACTCTAAGCCATGGAACTTAGGGAGTGTGTTGATGAACTTTGGATTAAGCTTAAAGTTGTGTTCACCAACCGATGGAAGTTGGATGCAAGATGGAAGTGAGGTTCTAATGGGATAGAACACTATCCTGCAAAGATGTCGGTTGAGACATAACCGAATCTAGTCTTGGTTCGAACTTGGGTGGTGATGTGTTTCTAGTTAACCTAGATGAATTAGGGTCTCTTAACCACACTTGCATACACAAACACAATCACAAACAAGTTCACCAATAGTCAACAAAAGTAAACAACCAAGCCTAGTCTAAGGTAACCTTGACCTAGATAATTCCTAACTGGTTGATTGTCCACAGGAGGTATAATACAGACTTGGACCATAAGGTAATCAGCCAGGTCAGGGCAAGATTGGTGGGAGGTATCCGCGCAAAAAGCGACGGGCCTAATTAAGCCAAACCACCAGCCTTCGGGGTTTCGCCCCTCAATCCCTTTCCTAGACATTGATTTGGTAGGAGTCAAATTCTAACACCTTCCCCCTTAGGATAATCTCCTAGTGAGTTCGAGATGTCCCTAAGGCCAACGTCTATCAGATTTTACTTAGGCTTAGGTTGTGCGTGCTTGGAGATGATTTGTGGGCTACGGAAGGGTAATGACTTCCCCACCTTATCTTGATTTGAATTTTGCCTTAGAATTGATTGTGTAAAGTGTGCAAGATATAGAAAAGTAACATTCAAAAGCAAATATTACCCAAGAATGTTTCCTAAACTATATGCTATGCATACGTACCTTGTCTCCAACTATCTTCAACAGTAATTGTAAAGTAAACGTAATTAGACAAATGCCTAGAATACAAGTCTAAACGTTTTTTTAAGCAATTAACAATCACACAGATTACTGTTGGATTAAAAACAGGGAGTGTAAATATCAAATATAACAAGAATAATAAAAAACTTTATTTTTGCAAGCAATATGTCCTGCAAAAAGGAGTTTTTAGTAGTCCAACAAAATTTCAATTTTTGCACTGCAATTTCTTGAAATTCTGTTTCCTACTTTCGAGAGTAGGGGCACAGAATAGCATGTCTTCTCTTGTAAAACTTGAATGCTAAATCTGAATCTTGACTTTCCTGAAACAAGACACCAAACTTGTTAGAAAATAATTACACCGTTCCCTCCCCGGCAACAGCGCCAAAAATTTGATTAGGAAATGAAAGTGAAAGGATTATGTAATACCCCGTCCCGGAATACGTACTTAGTTGCGTACTCAGTTTTTCGACCGTATTTTTCGATTTACTTTCCGTATTTGACCGATTTTAATTTTAAATATTATTTTCCAATATAATCTATTTTATATGATTTTCTGGAATTTTCTAGAAATAAAAGGAATTTCTTCAAAACCGGTGTCGACCAGTGCCACTGATCGATCTCCGAATTTTTATCTTACTAACTGTTTAGAATTTCTAAAAGATTCTTTAGACATTTCTTCTTAGAATTATATTTACTACTTAAATACTTTTTCTGAAGATTTTACGAATTTATGGATTTTCCGCCGGAGTCGGTAGGTAACTGGTTCCGGGATCTTTAGATTTAAAACTATAAAGTATTTCTTAAAACGGATTTCACTATTGTTCTTAATATAATATTATGGATTTTTAATATTTATTTCGGGTGGTTCCGTGATACTTGATTTCGGGACGTATCCGGTATTTTCCCGAAAGATTTCCGCATTCACGACTTTAAACCGGGAATCCGTGTTTCCAATATTTTCATTGTTGGAGTTAGAGAAAATATCTTCTCTTTTCCAATTCATTTCCTTTTCCTATTTCCTTTCCCTTTAATTCTCCACCACACATCCCTTACTTCACCCTTAAGCTTTGCCACCTCATCACTTCCACCTCACCCTTCCACACACTTCCTTTAATCTCCACCACACATTTCCTCCACCTCACCCCACACATGGCAAGCTCCTATTGGCTAGAGAGAACACCTCACCTTCCACTTGGCTTCAATTGATTGGCCAAGAGTTCCCTTTTTACACAAAACCCCCTCTCAATTACAATATTACTCCTCCCTTACAAATCCAAACCCTATTTAAACCTATTCCTTTACATTTTATTTCCTTTCTTCATTCCACCAAGAAATCCACCTTTGCAAATCCCTCTCCTTCTCTAAAGCAAACCCTAGGTTCCTCTCCATCTCAAGCAACTTGGTTTAAGGATCGTCCGCGATATCGTCAAGGATCGCGTTGGTGCTTTTCATCGAATTCCATCTCTTCGGGACTCGTAAAAGCCCCAAACAACCGATCGAAGTGAGTATATTTACTCACCAAGACTTTTCCTAATTCCTAGCATATTTGTATACCACTATTTTATTCACTTGAGTCATAAAAATACTATTTTTAACCAATCAAAACAACCACCACAAAATCAGATTTTTAGAACAGAACACAGCCTATTTCAGAACTCCGGTCGACCGGCCCAAGGGGGGCAGTCGACCGATGTGCACAACCGTGCACAGTTTTGTGTAGACGGTCGACCGGTCCACCAACCAGTCGACCGGCCTAGGGGACCTGGAGCTCACGCATTTGGTACGGTCGACCGGCAGTCGACCGGTACCCGACCGCCCTTGTAACCCCAGTCGACCGGCAGTCGACCGGGACTCGACCGGCCCAACCTGGAGCTCACGGCCTTAAATCGGTCGACCGGTCACATGACCCAGTCGACCGATAAGCCTGTTTTGGGTTATAAATTGCTGATTCCTTTCTTTTCTGGAATTGGATCCTTTTGTTGATACATGTGTTATATGTAATCATTGTTTATGCGTCGTAACTGTTACCACATGACATATTACTTGATAGACATCAACCACTTGTCAATTCCTTAAACTTGATAGTTTTAGGTTTCCTTTTAACACATGTATATCACCTGACATGCTAGACCATTTTGTTAGGCTATGACTGGCCCTGATCATGATTTATTTCTTGTGACATATCACCACTTGTCATGCTATCTCTTGACACCAAGCATGATACACTGATTCTTATAATTATCACGATGAAGGGAATGTAGCACCTGATTACTGTTATGTACTGATTACTGTTATGGACTGAATATGTACTGATGACTTGTTATATTCCTGCTCTTTCCCTAAATCTGATAATTATGATTAATGAGATGCAACTTATGTGGGTATGGGGGAAAGTGATGGATGCCGGAATGATACCTTGCTTATAGTGGACGGATATAGTATATATATATATATGTATATATATATATACGCAATGGTGTAAGTGACTATGGCATTACTGAATATGGCATTGAATATGGCTAACCGGTTCCAGGTGTATGGAAACCACTATAAGAAGTGTTATCAGTTCTCCATCTACTTCCGGTAACGACCCTCGACTTTCTTATATATGGATGTATGTGTGTGAGATGTACACTCAACCACATACCTAGATATATGAGTTAGACGAGTAATAGTAATAATAATGAGAATAATAGTAGACGTTACCTATTATGATTCTATGTCATGTTTCCTGTTATAGTTTCCGTCACGAGTACTTGTTATGATATCCGTCTTAGTTCCGGTTATGACTTATGGTACACGTATCATGGATCTTACGATTACTGTTATGTATTCCTGTCTTGATCATAGTATGATTTGCATTTCTGATTCTATACGCTTGGATATTCTGTGGCATGAGATAACGGTATATATATGAGGGTTTCCTTGTTTGGATTATTCCTTCGATGTACTAGTCTCATGGGACAGTGACCTAAGTGTATAAAATCACTTTTGCTAACTAACTATCAGCTTTACTTAGATTTCCTGTTCCATGATGATTATGACGTTATATACCATACTTGTGTTCTAATCCTATATTATCGTCTTAGCCATTTGGCTGTTTTATTGTTCATATGTCTTGATTCCTTGGATTCGCATATTCAGATTTAGAAGCTGGATTGTAGTGGAGCTGTCTACTGTAGATCGAGCCTTCCTTGTGAGCTGATCGTCTAGCTCCAGTTCCTCGTGCCAGACTCCTCGCTCTTCCCTCACGAGTTCTCCTTTCTACTTGTGAGCTTTTGTATACATCTTGTATATTTTCCTTTTGGACTTGTATTATGATGTAATACACATGTAGAGTGTAATACTTTATAATATCATGTATAACTTTGTATATGTACCTTTTATGTTGGCATATCTGTATGAATACCACGCTTTGTGTGTACTCTGATTTCCTTGTTGTACTTTTATGCTTAGCGTATATACGTGGGGACTTCTTCTGACCTACGTATATACGTTGCAGTGACGTCCCCGTATCTGAGAAATCGGGGCGTTACAAGTTGGTATCAGAGCCTAGGCTCTCAAACCTAAAGTACAATCAAGTGGCAAATTCTAGTAATTTGCTTATGCCAACTACAATATACAAAGTTATAGAGTCCTTTTTGATTTCCTTCATTGATCAATCCCTTCATGTCCTAAACTTCTTTCCATTGCTTCCAATTCCAGTTATCATTCGATGGAGAGACGCTCGGGTCGTAACAACATCGGGCAGGTACCCAATGGACCCGTAGGAGGAGAGAATGCTGATGTCCTGAGGATTATTCAGACTATGCTGGGGAACCAGCAACAGCAGATGGAAAATCAGCAGCAGCAGACAGAGCTCCTTAGGCAAGAGCTAGCAGCCCCGAAGGAACAGAAGCCGGGGAATGTATCGGATTTCCGGAGATTACAGCCTGCGGTATTCACGGGGAGTGAGAAACCATTAGAGGCGGAGCAATGGTTGACGGACACGACAGACCTGTTGAATGCAGCTCGTGTTCCACCGGAGAGTCAAGTTGAGGTCGCTAAGATCCAGCTGAAGAACATAGCTCGGACTTGGTGGCTTGCAGAGGAGGCCCGCTTGGAAAGGCCTATCACTTGGGCTACCTTCTCCAAGAGTTTCTACAGCCGCTTCTTTCCGACTACAGCACAGGAGGAGATGGAGGAGCAATTCATCGGACTCAAGCAGGAAAACAAGTCGGTGGACGAATATGCCGCGGACTTCCTTAGACTCAGCCGCTTCGCTCCGTATATGGTGACGGACGAAGAGAAGCGGGCGAGCAGGTTTCAGAAGGGTCTTCGGATGGAAATTCAGATGTACCTGATGCCCCAGGAGTTGAAGACATATGCAGATGTTCTTTCTATCGCTCGGAAAGTAGAGCGGGGGTTTGAGAAGACTCAGGGGGACCGATGAGACACCAGGCCAAGAAGAGGCCTTTTGAGTTGATAGATGAGGGAGATGCAGGTAGGGCAGATCATGGCCCGATGATGAAGAGACCATCCCAACCTACTATGTCTCAGATTGTATGCAATTATTGCCACAGACCCGGACACTATAAGGGAGACTGTCGAGTGGCCAAGGG
The DNA here is from genome assembly GCA_038442645.1 of Agave tequilana. NCBI lineage: Eukaryota > Viridiplantae > Streptophyta > Magnoliopsida > Asparagales > Asparagaceae > Agave > Agave tequilana. The sequence continues at coordinate 14,008 of JAVJIF010025392.1, read as the reverse complement.
ATTATGTTTGGCGTGTGGGTCAGGGGGTCATATGATACGGGATTGCCCGTACAGAAAGTTTGGACATATGGCACCAGTCCGACCAGCACATCCAGCCCCAGCTCTCCCAGCTCCACCATTAAGGAGAAATCCAGGACCTGTTGACCGTAGAGCTCCGTTTCCACCTCAACAGTATGGTCATCAGCAGAGAGGAGTGGGAACCAGGGCAGACCATGGTAGAGGTCAAGTTCGTGTCATGGAGGCAGAGGCATCAGAGGATGCAGCAGAGTGGGAAAGCCAGTATCTAGATCAGGAGCCTTAGGACTATCATGGTAACCACTACCTTAGATCTTGTCTTTAAATTGGTTATCTTTCTAGATATTTCCCTTATCATTCTATTATTGTCCATCCTGATCCTTCTTGTGTTTACCTTGCGTTTAATTCGAAATTTTCGAGGACCTTTAATTCCACCCTTACCTCCCTTCGTGTTCAATTTACCCCTTAGCGAAATTGCGAGGACGCAATTTTTTGTAAGGTGGGTAGATTGTAATACCCCGTTCCCGGAATACGTACTTAGTTGCGTACTCAGTTTTTCGACCGTATTTTTCGATTTACTTTCCGTATTTGACCGATTTTAATTTTAAATATTATTTTCCAATATAATCTATTTTATATGATTTTCTGGAATTTTCTAGAAATAAAAGGAATTTCTTCAAAACCGGTGTCGACCAGTGCCACTGATCGATCTCCGAATTTTTATCTTACTAACTGTTTAGAATTTCTAAAAGATTCTTTAGACATTTCTTCTTAGAATTATATTTACTACTTAAATACTTTTTCTGAAGATTTTACGAATTTATGGATTTTCCGCCGGAGTCGGTAGGTAACTGGTTCCGGGATCTTTAGATTTAAAACTATAAAGTATTTCTTAAAACGGATTTCACTATTGTTCTTAATATAATATTATGGATTTTTAATATTTATTTCGGGTGGTTCCGTGATACTTGATTTCGGGACGTATCCGGTATTTTCCCGAAAGATTTCCGCATTCACGACTTTAAACCGGGAATCCGTGTTTCCAATATTTTCATTGTTGGAGTTAGAGAAAATATCTTCTCTTTTCCAATTCATTTCCTTTTCCTATTTCCTTTCCCTTTAATTCTCCACCACACATCCCTTACTTCACCCTTAAGCTTTGCCACCTCATCACTTCCACCTCACCCTTCCACACACTTCCTTTAATCTCCACCACACATTTCCTCCACCTCACCCCACACATGGCAAGCTCCTATTGGCTAGAGAGAACACCTCACCTTCCACTTGGCTTCAATTGATTGGCCAAGAGTTCCCTTTTTACACAAAACCCCCTCTCAATTACAATATTACTCCTCCCTTACAAATCCAAACCCTATTTAAACCTATTCCTTTACATTTTATTCCTTTCTTCATTCCACCAAGAAATCCACCTTTGCAAATCCCTCTCCTTCTCTAAAGCAAACCCTAGGTTCCTCTCCATCTCAAGCAACTTGGTTTAAGGATCGTCCGCGATATCGTCAAGGATCGCGTTGGTGCTTTTCATCGAATTCCATCTCTTCGGGACTCGTAAAAGCCCCAAACAACCGATCGAAGTGAGTATATTTACTCACCAAGACTTTTCCTAATTCCTAGCATATTTGTATACCACTATTTTATTCACTTGAGTCATAAAAATACTATTTTTAACCAATCAAAACAACCACCACAAAATCAGATTTTTAGAACAGAACACAGCCTATTTCAGAACTCCGGTCGACCGGCCCAAGGGGGGCAGTCGACCGATGTGCACAACCGTGCACAGTTTTGTGTAGACGGTCGACGGTCCACCAACCAGTCGACCGGCCTAGGGGACCTGGAGCTCACGCATTTGGTACGGTCGACCGGCAGTCGACCGGTACCCGACCGCCCTTGTAACCCCAGTCGACCGGCAGTCGACCGGGACTCGACCGGCCCAACCTGGAGCTCACGGCCTTAAATCGGTCGACCGGTCACATGACCCAGTCGACCGATAAGCCTGTTTTGGGTTATAAATTGCTGATTCCTTTCTTTTCTGGAATTGGATCCTTTTGTTGATACATGTGTTATATGTAATCATTGTTTATGCGTCGTAACTGTTACCACATGACATATTACTTGATAGACATCAACCACTTGTCAATTCCTTAAACTTGATAGTTTTAGGTTTCCTTTTAACACATGTATATCACCTGACATGCTAGACCATTTTGTTAGGCTATGACTGGCCCTGATCATGATTTATTTCTTGTGACATATCACCACTTGTCATGCTATCTCTTGACACCAAGCATGATACACTGATTCTTATAATTATCACGATGAAGGGAATGTAGCACCTGATTACTGTTATGTACTGATTACTGTTATGGACTGAATATGTACTGATGACTTGTTATATTCCTGCTCTTTCCCTAAATCTGATAATTATGATTAATGAGATGCAACTTATGTGGGTATGGGGGAAAGTGATGGATGCCGGAATGATACCTTGCTTATAGTGGACGGATATAGTATATATATATATATGTATATATATATATACGCAATGGTGTAAGTGACTATGGCATTACTGAATATGGCATTGAATATGGCTAACCGGTTCCAGGTGTATGGAAACCACTATAAGAAGTGTTATCAGTTCTCCATCTACTTCCGGTAACGACCCTCGACTTTCTTATATATGGATGTATGTGTGTGAGATGTACACTCAACCACATACCTAGATATATGAGTTAGACGAGTAATAGTAATAATAATGAGAATAATAGTAGACGTTACCTATTATGATTCTATGTCATGTTTCCTGTTATAGTTTCCGTCACGAGTACTTGTTATGATATCCGTCTTAGTTCCGGTTATGACTTATGGTACACGTATCATGGATCTTTACGATTACTGTTATGTATTCCTGTCTTGATCATAGTATGATTTGCATTTCTGATTCTATACGCTTGGATATTCTGTGGCATGAGATAACGGTATATATATGAGGGTTTCCTTGTTTGGATTATTCCTTCGATGTACTAGTCTCATGGGACAGTGACCTAAGTGTATAAAATCACTTTTGCTAACTAACTATCAGCTTTACTTAGATTTCCTGTTCCATGATGATTATGACGTTATATACCATACTTGTGTTCTAATCCTATATTATCGTCTTAGCCATTTGGCTGTTTTATTGTTCATATGTCTTGATTCCTTGGATTCGCATATTCAGATTTAGAAGCTGGATTGTAGTGGAGCTGTCTACTGTAGATCGAGCCTTCCTTGTGAGCTGATCGTCTAGCTCCAGTTCCTCGTGCCAGACTCCTCGCTCTTCCCTCACGAGTTCTCCTTTCTACTTGTGAGCTTTTGTATACATCTTGTATATTTTCCTTTTGGACTTGTATTATGATGTAATACACATGTAGAGTGTAATACTTTATAATATCATGTATAACTTTGTATATGTACCTTTTATGTTGGCATATCTGTATGAATACCACGCTTTGTGTGTACTCTGATTTCCTTGTTGTACTTTTATGCTTAGCGTATATACGTGGGGACTTCTTCTGACCTACGTATATACGTTGCAGTGACGTCCCCGTATCTGAGAAATCGGGGCGTTACAGATTACCATGTAACTTTTGGCTAACAAGTGGGGTCCACGAGGAGGATTTGCGATAGAAGCTTTTCGGTGCTTTCGTTAAGTAACAAAGAATGGAGTTTAGTTTTTTAGTTGAAAAGAGAATGGAGAGAAAGAAAGTGATTAAAAGAAAACTTAAAAATTAGAGAAGGCTTTGGAAAAGGTGATCTTTAAAAATGATGAAGATTGTGTGGTTGTTTTTTTTATATAGAAAAAAGATCTGGGCTCACTATCTCATTACTCAATGATATATTCTTCTCTTGAAATTCAAAGTGCCTCAACTTCATCATAGGTAAAAACTTAAGCTTGAGTTTTAGAAAGTTTCAAGTAAAGCAAATAAGATTGTTTAGAAAAGTTAACTCTTTTCTTTATGAAATCATCTTGAGTTGAATATTAAATCATCAAGTATTTCAAGTATGAAATAAAAACAAGTTCAAGAGAAGTTTTAAAAGAAAGAGAAGTTTAGAAATCCAAACCCATCCGCATGTGCTTTCAAGAATACTTTCAAAGAAGAAAGGCTTTAATTTAGGCATGCAAATGATTCATTGGGTCTTTTCACCAAAACCATTCAAAAAGAAGAGGGATTGGAGAGAGGAACAATAGTGAGCCAAGAAAACTAATTTAGCTACTCATGAAAGAAGAAAAATATTGCATGTAAATAAAGCAAGACATACCGTGAATTGGAGTGGAAGAAGAGAAAGCTTGATCCTTTTATTGATGTCACTTCAATCTTCAGAACACAATCACTCAATTCCTCTCTCTCACTAGGATTTGAACTGAACTACAAATTACAAAACAGAGTTACAACTTCTATACTATCTAACAAAGAGTCTAAGCCTTAAAACAAAGAGAAAAACTAAATTTAAGTTCCGGTCCCTTTTTCAGTACAAAACCCTGCCTTTTATAGGAAAAAACCCATAGGGAAATGAGTTAGGAGATAAGGGGAGCAAACGCTCACCTTATCTCTACCAACAAGCCACGAATCCGCGGCTCTAGCCGTGGATCCGCGGCCAGGATGTGGCCAAGTGGCCACATCCTGGTGGAGATACGGTTGGCGTGACTTTGGGCTCCCTTTTGTCTTGCTGGATTCACTGTTTCAGCTCCTGGATTTGACGAAACGATCTTTGATTGTTGGCTTTAACACATTTGTTGGAGAAGATTCATTTCAACCGGTTTTTAACCTCTTGATTTGCCAAGATCTGCCCTGATTTTCTGATTTTGAATTTATTCTGAATTAAATCAGAACTTGATAGGCTTTTGGGCTTCTTTCTCTTTTCTATTCTTTAGCAATGGGCCTGCATTTATAAAGAAAAATAAAACTTATTAATATAATTTATTTAGATAATAAATATGGTAATGTGACAATATATATGCAATATATGTGACCAATCAGATGATGAGTCCAACATATTTTGAAATCGTTGCACTTTTTGACAAAAGACTTCGTAACGCTTTTCTATTTCAGATTCTTCTTCAATTGGATGTTCTAGAAAAGGAGTATATAGAGTTTGATTTGGGAAGGATTGTGAATTGAGTAAATTTTGAATTTGTTGTTGGGACTCAAGCATGGCTTCCATACTCCTTTTCAAATTGGATTTTTTTCGGTTGGTGAAACAGGAAAAGGAGGATATGGATCCAAATCGGGGAATGAAAGTTGTGGACAAGGTGGTTGAAAATTTGACTCGGGGGAGGTGAATCCCCATGAACTCTGTGAAAGAGTGAAAATTATTTTGAAAATTATGGTCATAGGATTGGGGATATGGGTCATATTAAGTCGGATAATCCCAACTCGGCATATATGATTGCTTCATGTTGTACATAGCCGAGTTGGAGTTATCCAAGTCAAATGAGGTCGGAGTGAAATATGGATTCATATTTGGATTGAAAAAATTGTTGTTGTTGAAATCCATATCACAATTTACAAAAAAAAAAGAAAACAAATAAACAAACAAACAAACAAACAAACAAAGAAAAAGAAAAAGAAAAAGAAAACTAGCCTATTCTAGGGTTGACTTAGACCTAAATGACTCCTAACTAGTTAGACTGTCCACTGGGGGTATATTGTCAGAATCTGACCACGAGTTAATCGGCCAGGTAATTTCAAGATCAGTGGGAGGTATTTGTGCCGGAGCAACGGGCCTAATTATGTCAAACCACTGTTCTTCGAGGTTTCACTTCTCAATCCCCAACCTTAGACACCGATTTGACAAGAGTCAACTTCTAACAACTTCCCCCTTAGGTCAATCTCTTAAATAAGTCAGGGGCCAATGTCTAGCAAATTTTATTTAGGCTTGGGTTGTGTGAGTGGAGAGGTGATTTTTGGGCTAAGGGAGGGTAATGATTTCCCCACCTTATGTTGTATTGGGTGTTGCCTTTAAGTTCAATTTGTGCAAGTGTGCAATATAGATAAGAATGAACACAAAAAAGCGAGTAAATAACTGAAGTGTTTGTCCTAACTATATGCAATGCAATATGTACGACTCCATCAAGATCACAACAATACAAGAACAAATTACAATATATTGGAATGAAAATTGACACATGCCTAGATGCAAATGTCTAAATCGTTTTAAAGCATCCAATTTTCGTTTTTTAGTTCTTAAAATTATTACAGTGCACAGGTAATATAAACAAAAACTAGCAGCAGAATATAAAAATATACAAGAATTTACCCAACCACACAAAAGCGAGTGTGGACTTCTGCAATGCTAAAACTTTAACCTGCACACCAACAAACAAAGAAGAAAAGTTAACAAAAACGTAAAATCAAACCGTTCCCACCCCCAGCAACGGCGCCAAATTTGATCGGGGGAAAACCGCGCACAAAAAGTGTATGTTTTGAAATTGATATTTAAAGTGTGTGTGCTTTGGCTTCCTCGATACTTCCATTATAGCATAGAGGCTAAAACGAGTCGAATCCACAAGGACGGGAGGCGATAGAAGCTTACAAGGTATGTTCACATGTATGTTAACGGTTCTTCAATATTTGAAAGAAAAAAAAGAAAAGAAAAGAAAGAATGAAAAGAGAAGTACGATAAAATACGAAGAAGTGGGAACATAGTGTAAGGGTTCACCTAGAGGGGGGGTGAATAGGTGAAGGCTAATCTAATGGTCACTTAATGATGAATGATGCAAATAATGCGGAAGGACAAAGCAATTATGACCTAATTAAACTTTTACACTAAACACTATGTATAACACAAGAGTGTTGCCGAATTCCCCGTGAAGGGCTCTGGACAAACTCCTCTAGATTCCCTTGAATGGGTTGAGGTGCCGCGTTGGCTCTCTTGGTTGAATACAAGTGTTAGCAAACAATCCCACGCAAGTATATCAATTAAACACAAATGAATATATCAAGCATATAAAGATAGACAATAATTGAATGCAAGATTTAAACAAGAGACAAGAGAGAGAGAGAGAGAGAGAGAGAGAGAGAGAGAGAGAGAGAGCAATCGCAAACACAAAGGGTTTGTTTCGAGGTTCGAGCACACTTGCTCTACATCCCCGCCTTCGACACACGAAGGATTTTCACTATGCAAGATCCCAATGGATCTCTCCTCGGTGCCACAACACCTACAAGCCCTCGACTCTCTAGTCCCGTACACACCGCAAGCCCACCGGCTCGCCCAGGCCGCACCTCAAACATGAGTTCGCACCCGAACCCGAAAACAACCGAGTCCACACTTGGACCCTAAACAATGGCGAGCACACTTGCCCGTCTCCTCAAAGAACAAAGATGAAATCTTTGGTGATTTACAATACTTTGATCACCAATTACAAACTCTCACAACACAATCCTATGGATAGATAAGGCAATGGATAGCTCAAGTGATTGTGAGAAAAACAAGGAAGAGAATGGTGGTGAAAAACTCAAAGACTTTCTTTTAAACTCTTGATAAAACTTTCCTTTAGATAGGAAATATTTGCTCTCTATTTTGTGGAGAAAACCTCTGGAAAGAGTGGGAAAAACTGGCTCTAAAATAATCTCCAAATCTTAGTCAAAACAGTCCACAAACCCCCAAATATATAGGTTGTCAAAAACTAGCCGTTGGGGTTCTGACAGGCCTGCCGGTCGACCGCCCGGTCGACCGCCAACGGTCAAAAATCCGACCGTTGGAGCCTCCAGTCGACCGGCCCGGTCGACCCAGAAGAACAGAAGCACTGCTCTCAGCTCCGGTCGACCGGCCCGGTCGACCGCCCACAGAACTGCCAGACGTGCACGGTTCTGTGCACGTCGGTCGACCGGCCCTGTCGACTGGCCCGGTCGACCGACCTCTGTGCAAAGGGTTAACTTGGAGCACAGTTTTGAGGTCTAAAACGTTCGAATTGGGACTAAGTATATAGGATGAAGTTGTAGATATTGAAGTCTTCTTTATAATGCAACTTAAATTAAATCAATATAGATTCAGAATTGAAAGTTATCAATAAATTACTAAAAGGTATCAAATCAGAAACTGTAAACTGTTTTTAGAATAAGAACAGAGTTCAACCCAATATTTGACATTCTTAAAATTAAATCAGAAAATGATTATTGAATATTAAATGTAGCTCTGAAAGTCATCTTTAAAATGCAATTTAAATCATGTTAATTGAATATAAGAATCAAAAGTTATGACTAGAAAACTAAAAGGATGTCGAGCAAATCAGCAGAACGGTCGGTCGCCTGGTCGACCAAGAAAACCCGAGAGTTCTAAAATGGTTTTGGTAAAAAACATGTTCATAAGAAATACCAAAAACACTTGAAATCTTCACTTGAATACATGTTTGATTTTTGGTTAAAATTCTTTTCTAAAACAAACTAAATCAAGAGTGTGTGTGCATGGTATACTTGAGCAATCCACCACTATTCTATCCTTTACATTTATCTAAAAACAAAAACAAAATCTTATACCTAGACACAAGTCTTGATCTTGAAGTCTTCCCTTGAAGTCTTCTCATCATCTTGACTTGGTCCAAGCTTGATCCAAAAGCTTCTTGGATCACACCGTGCTAGCTCCAAATCTTGACATTTTATTCTTTGTTGAGCTATGCACCTACTAAGATCTTGATAATGAATCTGTCATTAATTAAACACAAGATCATTAGTAAACATAACTTCATGAGTTGATCATCATCAAAACTAGGGTGATAGGCCTTTGGGCCAACAATCTCCCCCTTTTGATGATGACAAAACTCATGGAGTTATATATGCATGGATTAAAGTAAAGCTTCAAAGAAGCTCCCCCTTAACTCATGCATAACACATAAACAATATAATATGGAAATGAAGCACATGACATGTATGCAATGTATGGAGATAAAACATGCAACAAGCATAAATCAAAATCTTTTTCTCCTATTTGCAATACAAAAACATATATGCATAAGTAACAAGGAAGACAAATACTTCTCCCACTTAAGCAATGAAAACATGCATATAAACTCAAATACTTCTCCCCCTTTTTGTCAATCATCAACAAAGGGGTCAAAGTAAAATCAAATCAAACAAAATTTTCTCCCCTTTTGTCAAAACCAAAAAGATCAAGAAGGGTAACACAAATCAACAAAATGTTTTTTTTAATTAATTTTTCTTAAACAAAATTTTTTAAAGGTATCAGAGCTCTTGTAAAACAAACAAATTTTTAAGATACCAAATTGAAATAATCATTATCATATTGATACCAATTGAAATTTAACAAATATGAAGTTGAAACATATTGATACCAATAGTAAACATAATGATCAAAAAATTTTATTTTTCATCATAAACTTTGTGCTTTTAAAAATGTGAACCAATTGTAAGTTAAGCACATGAAAATCATATATATGTATGAAAAAAGAGTATACCAAGTGAAATTGATACATACATATATAAGAAAACAAAGTATGAGTATATACAACAATTATCAATTTAGATACCAATTGAAAAGATCCAATGATACCAATTGAAAATAACAATGTAAATTATGTATATAACTCAAAACCTACCATCCCTTGATATGCACAAGGTAAAAGATTTGTCAATTAAGCTTACAAGGCATATACGCCCATCCATCCGCCCATTGAAGGTAGGGGTTTTCAAAAATAGATTTGAAAAAAAATAAGTTTTGTTTGAAAAACTCTACCAAATGAAGAACAATTAACTAGTTAAAATAATTTTTGAAAAACTAGTTAAAGATCCTTCAAAACATGAAATCAAAGCATATATATATTTCATGAAACATACCAAATACAAGAATTGACACCCGATCTATGAAGCTCAAAAATATGTTCATGAATCAAAGTCATGACAAAATAAATAAAGGGTGAGTGTACAAAAGTCAAGTAAATAGCATTTTCATGAAAATATACATTGAGGCTCAAAATGATCAAGAATCCTATTTTATCAAACAAATCATGAAAAATCATTTTATAAAACAAAAACATGAGAAATTATTTTTCATTAAAAATTAATACACTTCTAGGCATATGTATGATTTATCCAATCCTAACAATACACATACATATCCCAAAATAAAAGACTCTATCAAGTGTATTTGCATGAAGGCAAGAGACTCACGGGTATACATGTATATTTATTAGATTTGAATTAAAAAATACATATACATAAAGTAAAGCATAAAAATTGGCAAAACATGTATAAATGGAAGAATCATCAAAACTAGGCTATACATGTGCATATAGTGAGTACAAGTGAACAATGAAGTGCAAACGTATATGAATCAAATGTGGCTCACTACTTGTATATGTATAAATCCAAGTTTTAATGGAATCTACATCTAAACATGAATTTACCACATGAAGCACATAAAAACACAAAACATGAACATGCTATGAATATGATATATGTAAAAGGCATGTACATAAAAAGTAGGAGTTTAGAGATCGTTACCAACTCTAAAGCTCCAAAAATGGTGGTTGACCCACCAAAACTTCCTTGATAGTGATGCATCCAAAAATATGTCCATCATGTCCAAGTGCATTCACTACCAAGGCACCAATCCTCTCACGTCTTGTGAGAGCCCTCACCTATATCAAAAGCAAATGGTGGGGGTTTTGGTACCCATATTCTTTTGGGTCCTTGGGGGTTAGCTTTGTAAGGAACCTAAAATTTTTTATTAGCAAAATTGAAAGCATTAATCTTATCATAACAAAATTTTGCTAAATGGCCTTTGCGGCCACAATGTGTACATTTGTACACCTTAGGATGCTTATGTGAATGTGTATGATCGTGACGTGCAACATAAGCATATGCATTATGAGGAGGATGTGCATGAATGTGTGGAGTTTGTTTCTTTGCAAACAACGACTCCAACTTAGTATGGTTAAATGCACACGAGTTCAAAGTTGAACTCAAACTATCCATTTTATTTTTCAAATCTTTAATCTCATTAGTGGTGGCATGAAAAGCATGATGAGATAAAGAATCATTTTTCTTTTTCTTTTTCGAAACAAAATCTTTTTCTTTTTCAACAAATTTTCTTTTCAAAGTAATATTTTCTAGAAAAATAACTTCTTTTTGTTTTTCCACCAAATCAATTTATTTTTCAAAGTATTGTTTCCTTCACAAATCATTCAATTTCGAAAATAAGGAAACATTCTCATTTTTCAAATCTTCCTTTTCTTTTCTAAACATGCAATTTCAGTTTTAAAGGAATCGTTTTCTTTTAGCATGCAATCAAAATTTTTTTTCAAATTGTTATTTTCTATTTCTAAGCATGCAATGTTACTTCTAAATGAGTCATGTTCTTTATGCATGCAAGAAATGTTCTTTTTTAAATTTTTATTTTCTTTCTTAAGCATGTCATATTTTTCAAGAATTGTTTGACAAAATGAAGTGAGTTCATCATATGACATGTCCTCATCATCGGATTCGGAGTTTACCTCAAGGGGTTATCCCCTTGGACCATGTAGCACACATTGGAGGTGTTGCTTCCAACGTCCTAATCGCTCCCCGTATAGTATTGATCATTTTCGCCAAGGGAGAGGAGGGTGTTCCACACTACAAAAGCCAAATCAAGATTAGCAACCCTAGATAAATAATCATTTAGGGTAGATCTTAAAGCATATAGGGCTTTTGCATTAGCCTCAATATTCTTACCATCTAAACAATATGCATTATTAGTAGTGGAAAGATAAACATGAATGCTTAGGGCTTTGAGGTACAAGGACATCCTCACCTTCCATATATGGATGTTAACAATGTCAAACATGGGTGGTGACATGAAGTCCATGGTGTGTGTACAAAATATGTGATTAGCCTAAAATGAGGATCTTTTACTCTAGGTTGTTAGACCAAATCAGAGTACCAAGCTCTGATACCAATTGTAAGGGTTCACCTAGAGGGGGGGTGAATAGGTGAAGGCTAATCTAATGGTCACTTAATGATGAATGATGCAAATAATGCGGAAGCACAAAGCAATTATGACCTAATTAAACTTTTACACTAAACACTATGTATAACACAAGAGTGTTGCTGAATTCCCCGTGAAGGGCTCTGGACAAACTCCTCTAGATTCCCCTTGAATGGGTTGAGGTGCCGCGTTGGCTCTCTTGGTTGAATACAAGTGTTAGCAAACAATCCCACGCAAGTATATCAATTAAGCACAAATGAATATATCAAGCATATAAAGATAGACAATAATTGAATGCAAGATATAAACAAGAGACAAAGAGAGAGAGAGAGAGAGAGAGAGAGCAAACGCAAACACAAAGGGTTTGTTTCGAGGTTCGAGCACACTTGCTCTACATCCCCGCTTTCGACACACGAAGGATTTTCACTATGCAAGATCCCAATGGATCTCTCCTCGGTGCCGCAACACCTACAAGCCCTCGGACTCTCTAGTCCCGTACACACCGCAAGCCCACCGGCTCGCTGAGGCCGCACCTCAAACACGATTTCGCACCCGAACCCAAAAACAACCGAGTCCACACTTGGACCCTAAACAATGGCGAGCACACTTGCCCGTCTCCTCAAAGAACAAAGATGAAATCTTTGGTGATCTCCAATACTTTGATCACCAATTACAAACTCTCACAACACAATCCTATGGATAGATAAGGCAATGGATAGCTCAAGTGATTGTGAGAAAAACAAGGAAGAGAATGATGGTGAAAAACTCAAAGACTTTTTTAAACTCTTGATAAAACTTTCCTTTAGATAGGAAATATTTGCTCTCTATTTGTGGAGAAAACCTCTGGAAAGAGTGAGAAAAACTGGCTCTAAAATAATCTCTAAATCTTAGTCAAAACAGTCCACAACCCCCAAATATATAGGGTGTCAAAAACTAGCCGTTGGGGTTCTGACAGGCCTGCCGGTCGACCGCCCGGTCGACCGCCAACGGTCAAAAATCCGACCGTTGGAGCCTCCGGTCGACCGGCCCGGTCGACCCAGAAGAACAGAGAGCACTGCTCTCAGCTTCGGTCGACCGGCCCGGTCGACCGCCCACAGAACTGCCAGACGTGCACGGTTCTGTGCACGTCGGTCGACCGGCCCGGTCGACTGGCCCGGTCGACCGACCTCTGTGCAAAGGGTTAACTTGGAGCACAGTTTTGAGGTCTAAAACGTTCGAATTTGGGACTAAGTATATAGTATGAAGTTGTAGATATTGAAGTCTTCTTTCTAATGCAACTTAAATCAAATCAATAAGAATTCAGAATTGAAAGTTATCAATAAAATACTAAAAGGTATCAAATCAGAAACTGTAAACTGTTTTAGAATAAGAACAGAGTTCAACCCAATATTGACATTCTTAACATTTAAATCAGAAAATGATTATTGAATATTAAATGTAGCTCTGAAAGTCATCTTTAAAATGCAATTTAAATCATGTTAATTGAATATAAGAATCAAAAGTTATGACTAGAAAACTAAAAGGATGTCGAGCAGATCAGCAGAACGGTCGGTCGCCTGGTCGACCGAGAAAACCCGAGAGTTCTAAAATGGTTTTGGTTAAAAAACATGTTCATAAGAAATACCAAAAACACTTGAAATCTTCACTTGAATACATGTTTGATTTTTGGTTAAAATTTTTTCTAAAACAAACTAAATCAAGAGTGTGTGTGCATGGTATACTTGAGCAATCCACCACTATTCTATCCTTTACATTTTATCTAAAAACAAAAACAAAATCTTATACCTAGACAGAAGTCTTGATCTTGATGTCTTCCCTTGAAGTCTTCTAATCATCTTGACTTGGTCCAAGCTTGATCCAAAAGCTCCTTGGATCACACCGTGCTAGCTCCAAATCTTGACATTTTATCCTTTGTTGAGCTATGCACCTACTAAGATCTTGATAATGAATCTGTCACTAATTAACACAAGATCATTAGTAAACATAACTTCATGAGTTGATCATCATCAAAACTAGG